>RXID01011531.1:0-39266 GCA_005019695.1 Trichopus zeylanicus subsp. travancoricus
GGGGTCTGCATCCGTGCGACCGCTTCCATGCGTTCCTCCGTGGTCCCGTTGATGACTACGCCGCCGCCGTCGGTGCGCTCTCGGCGCCCTCGTCCGTAGCGTCCGGTTCCGGGATGTCGCCCGGCTGGAACTGCCCGTCGTTCCGCGCCAGGCACTGCGTGCGCACCGGGCAGTACGACGCGCAGCGAATCGCGCCACCGGGCCGGTGCTCGATCACGAACGGCGCGCCCGGCTTGCGCTTCTTCCCCGCCTCGGCGGCCTGCTCGATCTGCGCGACGATGAACGCTTCCGCCGCGTCCTTCGTCGGGTGGAGCCCGCCCCTGACGGCCATCTTGCCGCCCTCGCGCTTCACGGCCCACACGGCGGGGCGTTTCCACCGCTCGGCGTCACTGCAGTGGGGTAGCGGGGTGCCGGCGGCGTCGGCGTCCTCTGCGGCGCGATGCAGCGCGACGCGTTCGCGTAGGTACGCCTCAGCGCTGTCCATCGACCACAGGTCGACCGGCATGAGTTCGACCGCTTGGCGCGGGTAGTCCTGGCTGCGCAACGCTTCCGACGGGCGCCAGTCGCGGCAGATGAGGCCGATCTGCGTCCGCGACACGGGGCGGCCGTGCCGCCGGAGGAGGTAGGCCAACACGTTGAGCTGGCCGGTCCACTCCTCTTTCACGCCACGCACAACCGCCCACGCGCTCGACACCTTCCAGTCGGTCAGGACATCGTCGATGAGGCTGTAGTGGTCGAGTCCGGCGCCGATCTCCTTGCCGTCAATGACGCACGAAAGTCGCTTCTCGGCGAGCGCGTCGATCGCGGCGCGTTCGAGGATGCTATGCACGGCCTGACCGAGAAGGCTCCAGATGCGGTCCGCCGCGTCTTCTTCGAGGTCGGCCTCGTGCAGGCGGCGGAGCAGGGCGAGTCGCGGCGGCCCCACCAGCTCGGTCCCGGTACGCCAGGCGGTGCCGCGATCGTACGGGTCGTTCGTGACGGCCTGGACGATCGCAAGCGGCAGGTTTTTCCGGTTCGTGACGTTCATGCGGCGCCCTTCGACGGGTGGCCCGTCAAAAAAAGGAACCTCCGCAAGCTTGAGATTGAGCAGGTCGAGTGCGCGCTGTCCCTGCTCCTCGGTCAGCTGGACCGACGACTCGACGCCGAACTCGGCCGCAAGGAGCGTCTTTGCGGCGCCCTTCTCGGTGATCTTCTCCAGGGCGGCCGACTGCGCCCACACCGTCATGATCGTGTCGCGCGTGATCCCGGCCGTCTCGATGCGCCGGCCGTTCACCTCGAAACGGGTCGGCGGCTGGACGCCGTCCTCAAGCCACGCCCGGAGCGTCTCGCCCAGCTCGCGCGTGGGCGTCCGGACGACCTTGTCGGCGATCACCGAGCAGCGCGTCTTCGCGACCATCAGATTGTGGTCGAGGTCCATGTCCGCGATGACGTCGAACTCGTACTCAACGCCGTCACGCTGGATCGGCTGCATGCCCACCTTGCGCGGCACCTGGACCTTGCGACCGCCGCGTTCCTGCTCCTCGAGGATATACGCCATCTTCGAGCGCATCGTGACGACGACGTGCATCGGGGCGCCGAGGATCGCTTCGACCATCTCGTTCTGCTTCGGCGTGGCGTCGCCCCAGACCGCGAAGTCGTTGCCACGCGCCTGCTTCTTCTTCTGGTCCACGTACTCGAGGATTCCGTCCTTGCCCGCCCAGGCGTGCGACCAGGAGTCGATCACGAGCGCGTCGTAGCCGGCGGCGGTAGCCGCCTTGATCGCCTCGACGTACCGCTCCGGGGCGAAGCTCTCCAGCTCCAGCACGTCGAACGGCGTGCGGTCCTCGTAGAGTGACGCGCTGCCGCGCTCCGTGTCGATCACCGCGATGCGGCCCTCGTCGCCGACGAGCCCGCGCGCGATCTCAAGCGCGGTCCACGTTTTGCCGCTCCCGGTCGGACCCATGAGGGCGATGCGCGCCTTGCGACGCTTCTTCGTGGCCTTCGTGAATTGCAGCGCCATGGGGAATCAGCCTCCTCGAGCGGCGTGCGCCGCCGTGATGGTGGGCGCGTCCGGCAGCACGCCGTCGCGCGTGTAGTGGGCAGGATGATGGTCGAGCGCGCACCGCTGCTCACACTGCGGCCCGCAGAGCGGCGCTCCGCAGCTGCCGCACAGATACGGGCGGGTAAGGCACCGCCGCGGGGGGTGCGGACTGGCAGAACGCCAAACCGGCGGCCCTGGGGCGCCAGACAGGGGCGAGCGACAAATCGGGGCCGACGGCCGGGGTCGCGCAGGCGTCGCGCGCGGGCGGCGTGCCGGGAAGGCGCGCACTTCGGGGGTAACTTGTGCCGCGGCGTCGCGTCAACCGCCGCCCCGTCTTTGGGTAAGGCCTGACGGACATGGCTCAGCATGCAAGTCGGACGGCACGGACGGGGGGGGGCCCTCCCGTTACTCTGCGCACGGGTACGGGTGGGGGGGTGTCGCTATGCGGCTGTGAAGGGGCTCATCTCCGCAGCACCGGGGGACAGTCTTCATATAACTTTACGCTCTCTGGCTCCTCGTTACGGCCTTCTCCGCCTTCTCTTCGATGAAGTCGTCCGCCTCGGCCGCCGCACGGAGCCGAGGCGTCGCCGTCGAGCCCGCGCCGTGGGTTCTCACCGGGTGCGCTGCAGAAAGGGTCTTCTGTGCGGGGCCCCAATCGTCGGCCCGGCCACGTACAGCGCGCCAACGCCGGCCGCGAACCCCGCGAGCCACACCCCGACGCACAGCTTGATCGTCGTTCGCATTGCGTGTCCCCCCTCCCAGCTCATGCGGCCTCCGTCGTCGCGCGCCGGCCACACTTCGGCGCGGACGGGAAGCACGTCTTGGATTCGCAAGGTCGTGCAGTACAGGTAGCCGCCCGTGCCCGCGCCGCAGCAGCGGCACAGGACCGCCGCAGCGGGCGGCCGGCTCGGCAGCGGCGGATCGCCCTCCAGATACGGGTTGGCGTCGCGGTCGCTCTCGGCGGTCCACATGTCGCGTCCGCGCGGCATCACGCCACCCGCCCGATCTCGGCCCGATACTCCCGCGCGTTCGCCACGTCCCAGCCGTAGTCGCGCAGCGCCGTCGCGAGGGCCTCGGCCATCGCCGCCTCGACCGCGTCCAGGTCGTCGCCAAAGCCGTCCTCGGTGAGCCGCTGGTCGAGCGCGGCGTCGCCGGTCGCGATCGTCGCATCGCACACGGCGCCCTCCGCGAGCTGCCCGAGGGACCGGGCGCGGCGGCCGTCCTCGGTGAGGCGGTCCGCGTAGTCGGCCAGGTCGCAAGCGACGGTGAGCGTGCAGCGGGCGTGGCCGTGGTGAGCCAGGAGCGCGGTGGCAGTGACGTCGTTGTGCATGGCCAAGAAACTATATCGAGTCCCCACGGGAGTCAAGTATCTTGATCGAGTCCCCATCAAGAATCTTGACCGAGCCGTCAGCCGCTGGCATACCGGCCCCGGATGGCGGCGGCGCGGAAGGCGAAGAACCCCGGCGTAGGCACCGGCAACGCGCACCCGGCGCAGCTCCCCGACAACATCGTCACCGCGACCGTGCGGCGCCTGGGGGGTGCCAAGAAGGCCGCCGAAGTCGGCGAAACGACCGCCATGACCGTCTACGACTGGTGCCGAAAGGGCGTCGTCCGCGTCACGCGGAGCGCGGTGCTGTGGGCCGAAACGCTCGAGCCGAAGTCGCGGCAGCTCGAGCTGGTGCGCCAGCTCGCCGGCCTCCACTGACTCACCCACGGACGGACCCGTTCGCGCGGCGGGCGTAGTGCCGCACCAGGTCGGCGGCGATGGGGCGGACGCGGCGCACGCGAGCGCCGCCGACGCAGCCGCACCGCCACGTGCCCGCGTCCTCGCAGTCGAAGCCGATGCAGCGCACGAGGCGGCGGCAGTCGGGGCAGAGGTGCCGGTGGCCGATCACGCCGGCGCCCCGTCCGCGTCCTCAAGCCACGCGCCCATCACGGACCACAGCCGCGGTGCGAACCGGCGCACCTCGGCGTCGCTCGACGATTCGACGTCGTGCGCCAGACGCAACGCGGGGATCGCCCGTGCTCCGTGTCCGTCGGCCGCCCTGAAGTGCAGCGCCCACGCGTGCAGCGCAGCGACCAGGCGGTCGCGGTCGGCGCGCACGTCGGCGGCGTAGTCGGCGAGCTGCTCCATCACCCCTCCCTGGCTCCCGGCCACCACGTCGAACACGGGTTGTCGCAGTTCGTGTACGGCGGCGTAGCTGAATTCTACGGGATCAAGACCTACGATAGCTGCGATATCGGATTCGGGACGCTCTCCGGGACCTTCACCATCAACCACCAGCCCGGCAGCTCTTTCATCACGGCGACGTCCGGTGATCTGATCTACAACCGCTACCCGAACTTTGCAGACGAGGACGGGTTCTACGTTGAAGGTCTGACGTCCTCCGCCCACTGCCTGACCGTCTTCGGCCTGACGGCCACCAACGTGCCAGGCTACGTCGACATGAACGCGACCCTTTCGATCGCCCAGGATTGCTACTTCAACGGAAGCCGAAGCCTGTGCGGGCTGGCTCTAACAGCGCTCGCTCGGGCTACTAGGGAGCGGCAAGCTCGCGCGAAGCCCCCGCGCCCCACACCCGTCTCCGCCGCGTCGCGACGCCCACGGGGTCCGGCGACGCATCCGGCAACCCATCCCGTGGGCGGGGCGTGTGGGCGTGCTTGCCGGGTGTGGCGGGGCTTCTGCGGGGGTGTGCCACGCAACCGTAGATACAGGTCGACCGTCGCGCTTGTCAAGCGCGTTAGAAATGCCGTCAAGAACTTTGCGCTTGACGTGATGCTTGTTCGTCGTCTAGAAGAGCCCCATGCGGACCTCTGAGAAGCACGAGCGGAATCCGGTGAAGCGTGCGGTGCAGATCGTCGGTGGAGAAAACGCGCCGTCGACCACTGCGGCGGCGAAGGCTGCGCTGCTCTGCGGCGTATCGGTCGCCACCGTGTACAACTGGATCGCGCTCGGGTGCGTCGAGAAGCTGCGGCCGGCCATCCTCCTGGCCGAAGCCACGCTCGCGGCGGGCGATCCGGTGTCGATGCGCGAGCTGGCCGGCCTCGAGGCGGCGGGCAAGCCGTCCGATCCTCCGTCGTCCAAGACGCCGCGCCGCTCCGTCCGGGGCATGAGTGCGAAAGGGGGGACTTCAACCCCCGCGCCTAGCCCCGGTGCCGCGTCGGCGCTGAACCGCCTGCGCCTCGTCGGAAGCGAGGTGGGTTGAGGCGGGCGAGGCGGCCGGGATGGTCCCTTTCCGCACCTTGAGCGCGTCCGCGAACTGCGCTGGCACCGGAGGTGTCGCGTGCTTCGTGTAGTGCTGGGTCTGTCGCGGGTCGGCATGGCCGAGCAGCGACTGCACGACGCGCAGGTCGACGCCGCCGTTCACGAGCTGCGTCCCGAACGTGTGGCGCAGGCTGTGGGGCGTGTACTCCTCGGGCAGCCGCAGTTGCCGGCGGGCAGCACGCCAGCGGCGCTGCACGAAGCCGTGGTGGTACGGGTGCCCGGTCACCGGGCTCTGGAACACGTAGGTCGTCGTGGTCGGGAACTTCCGCAGGACGGCGATGGCGGTCGGGGTCAGCGGGACGACGCGCCGCTTCCCATCCTTGGTCTCGACGCCTTCGCGTTGCAGCCGGGAGTACCATTGCCGCCGCACGCCCACGCTGCCGGCCTCGAGATCGACGTCGACCCAGCGGAGGCCGAGGGCCTCCCCGAGGCGCAAGCCGGTCTGGTGCAGGAACAGCGCGATCCACGCGGCGTGCCGGTTCACCCGGCGCATTGCGTCGAGGGTAGCGATCAGCGCCTGACCGGGCACCGGCTCGCGGTTGGCGCGGATCTTCCCCAGGTGACGATGGAAGCGTGCCGCCGGGTTCGCGACCACAAGCTCGGCGTCCATCGCGTCGTAGTAGAGCTGCCGCAGGACGGTCAGCGTCAGGCTGACGGCCTTCGGCCCGCGGCTGCGGAGCTGCTCGGCGGTGAACGACACCACGTCGGCACGGCGGATGGCGTCGAGCGGCCGCGCGCCGAAGCGCGGCACGAGAAAGCGCCGCACATGGTCCTCGTAGACCAGGGCCGAGGTCTCGCGGATGCGGGTCCGCACGCGAACCGTCCACTCGGCGGCGTACTCCGCGAACGTCGGGCAGGGCGTCGGATCGGACATGCAGGTTTCCTCCGTGATGCACTGCGCCGATCCGTGGCGCGCTATCTGCCGGCGTCCCTGCCGGTGGTTCCGAGATACGCGAATGGCTCAACGGTGGTCAAGGGAAAAGCAGCGAACTGAGTAGGTAGTAAGCGAGCAAGCAGCACGGACGCGCCTCAGGGGTGAGGCGAAGGGGCTTTGTGGTGGTCGAGGATTTTGGCACAGGAGTGTCCCCGAGGGTTCCTCGCGCGCATCGACCGAAGGGTTGAGCTACGTCCGCACGTTCGCGGGCGACGACGGCGGCTGTCGCCGTCTCGGACAGCGGCTGTCGGCGCCGACGCTCTGCGCTACGTCGAACTGCGCATTCGGCGCGACCGGGCGACACATTTGCAGTGCGCTCCGTGCGCGCTGCGCTCTCTGGCTCGATCGCGTGTTCCCTCCTGCACGCGGCGAGAGCAGCCACAGAGAGCGCGGCGTGGACGGCGTGGGTGTCGTCGAACATTTCCTGAAGCCGAGCCCCGAGGCGGCGTGCGTGGATCGCACGTCGTCGATGACGGGTGTCAGGGCGAGCTTGGATGGGGCGCGCTGCGTGGCTACGCGGCGACCGGAGACGGCGGACAATCGGAGTGCCGCTGTCGTTGATGGTCGTCGGGCTGCGTGGTGCGACGCAGGGGGCCGGAGCGGCGTTGCGACCCGCTCACTCGGCCTGGCCCCCGAACCCGTCCACCACAGCACCGTAGAGCAGCGGCCAGCTCGCCAGCCTCATAAGCTGGAGGTCCCGGGTTCGAGTCCCGGCCGGGGGGCCTTCAGCGGCGCGGAGCAGGAGGAAGCTCACCGGGCTTTGACCCCGGAGGATGTGGGTTCGAATCCCACCGCCGCTGCTCTCTACATCGCTAGCCTCATGGCGAGCCGCCGGGTCTGAGCCGGCTGACCGTGGGTTCGAAATCCACATGGCGAGGTGTCGCCCCGTTGCCCCGGTAGTTCAGTGGCAGAACGGCGGACTCCAAATCCGCTGACCGCGGTTCGATTCCGCGCCGGGGTGCCACCGCTGCGCACGGCGGGCGCTGCTCCCTCTCCGTCGCCGTCCGGAATGGTCCGGCCGGGGACGCAACCGACGCTCAAACGCGATGAGGGAGCGGCGTCGACGGTGTGCGTGATCCCGCCTCGGCATGGGGCCGACTCGTCCCCGCGCCACACGCACGGTCGCGGAACAACTCGGTGCCACCGAGTGGGCGAGCCGGCGGGATCACCACGTCATGGCGGTCCGCGTGAATTGCGTACCGCCGTACCAGTTTCACAGCTTCCGAGGACGCTCGGAAGGTCGGGGCAGCGATGCCCACCGGGCGGCCGTCGCGCACGGATGCGTGACGGCCGTCGTTTCCGCCGGCGTAGCTCAGTTGGGAGAGCAGCGCACTCGTAACGCACAGGTCGCCGGTTCGACTCCGGCCGCCGGCTCTCAGGAGGAGTGATGGCCACCAACAACCACGTCGTGAAGATCAACGCCGCCGAGGCGCGACGCTACCTCGAATCGGTCGCGCCGGAACTGCGCGCGCTCGGCAAGCTCCGCAAGCTCGGCGACATGAGCGTCGAGGTGCGCGCCATCGAAACGGCGTGCGACGGCGACGTGCTGGCCGACGTGCCGTCACTCGTCGTGCAGGTGTGGAGTCCGGCGACGGGCAAGTTCGTAACGCCGCAGCGGCTGGAGCGCGCCCGCGCCCTGGCTTCGTGAGCTGCTCGACGGCGGAGGGGAGTGAATCATGCTCTGGGCCTTTCTCGGGGGTGTCGCGGTCGCACTGACCGCGGCCGTGGTGCTCGGGGCCGCGCTCGTCGCGGCGACCCGGCGGGGACTGTGATGACGCTGAACGCGACGACCTCCGTAGCGAGCCGCCCGTGGGGCGCCGGCAACCAGCGCGGCCTCTCGACGCTCTTCGAGCCGGACGTGCTCTTGCCCGCGCAGCACCGCGGCTCCCGCGCCGACACCACCCCGGAGCGCCGCCTCATGTTGGCGATCCTCGAGGACGCCGTTGCGCAGTACCGGAAGTTCCGCACGGTGCGCGGCGACATCGCGGCCCGCATCGTCGCCGAGATCCGCGCGTGGCGTGACGCCGACGACCGGGCGTGGCCGTTCTCGTTCGTGAACATCTGCGAGACGCTCGGCTTCGATCCGGACGCGACCCGCCGCGCCTTCGACGTCATCCCGCCCGCTGCGTCCCGGCGCACCATCTGCACGAAGCGCCAGCGCACCCACGCCGAGGTGCTGGCGCAAGACGACGTGCCCGCGATGCTCGCGCGGCTCGCGGGACGCAACTTCAGCGTCCGGCCGGTCCCCGGGCTGCTAGCGCTGCTGCGTCGGTACGGGTCGCCCCCGGCGTCCACGCGGCGTGACTTCGGGAAGTGGCTGCGCACCGACGCGATCCGAAGCGTAACGTATCGGTTCCAGCCGTACCCGCAGTTCCACCCGGCCATCCGGGCCGCGTTCCGGGCCGAGTGCGTCGAGCGGGTGGGGTAGCGATGCCGAACCGCATCATCCACGAGTCGGCGTTGACGTCGCGCACGCTCGCGCGCATGTCCGCCGGCGCCGAACGACTCTTCTGGCGGCTGACGGTGGCCGTCGACGACTTCGGCCGGACGATCGCCGAGGCGGGCATTCTGCGGGCGAAGTGCTTCCCCGGGATGCTCGATCGCGTCACCGACGACGACGTGCGCGGGTGGCTCGAGGAGCTGGCAACCGACAACCCAGACGATCCGGACGACCTCGCCGCGCTGGTGCTCTACCGGGCCAAGGGCCGGCTGCATCTCGAGATCAGCGAGTGGCGGAACCGACAGCGCGTGCGGTCGCCCAAGTCGAAGTTTCCCGACCCGCCGCAACCTGCCGCGAGTGGCGGCACTATGCCGCCGCCGCAACCTGCCGCAACCTGCGGCGAGTCGCCGCAACTCGCCTCCGTGAACGGGAACGTAAACGAGAACGTAAACGAGAACGAGAGCGAGAACGACGCGCCTGCGGCGCCGCGCGCACCAGCCTCCGGCCACTCACCGCTTCCGATGCCGTGTCCGCCAGACCTCGAGGTGACGGCCGCGATGCTCGAGAAGCTACGGGCGGTGGGCTGCGCCGACCCGCCCGCCGAGGTGCGGCTCTACATCGCCGCGAGCGTCAGCGGGGGAAAGCGCCACGTCGACTGGACCGCGAACGGCCCGCCGTTCTCGAGTTGGGTCGCGCGGCACGGGCAGATGGGTTGCGCTGGCGGCCGCGGTGGTGGGCAGCGCGCCGCCCCCACGGACGCAACGCGAGCGACCTACGACACCGGCATCTACGACCCCGCCCAGGAGATCCCCGCATGAGCGACGTGCAGTACCTGAACCCCGAGAAGCGCGCGCAGTGTCTCGCGGGCGCGTGCCCCGCGCGCTGCGATGGCTGGTGGATGCGGCTATCGACGCGCCCCGACGGCACCGAAGCGGCCGGCTACGAGGCGTGCCCACGGCGAATCGAACGCCAGCATGAAAAGCTCCTCGCGTCGTCGAAGATGCCCCCGCTGCTGCGCGGCAAGACGCTGGCGACGTTCCGCGTGACGCCGGGATCGCGTCACGCGCTGCAGGCGGCACAGGGCGTACTCGAAGCGCAGTCACACGGGCTCGTGCTCGCCGGCACGCCGGGGACGGGCAAGACGCACCTCGCGGCGGCGCTGGTGAACCACCGGCTGGCGAGCGGCCGCGAGGCGGTGTTCGTGACCGTGCCGGAACTGCTCGACGACCTCCGTGCGGCGCAGCGGAGCGATGCCGCCGACGCGCAACTCGACTTGCTCAAGACCTCGCCGTTCGTGGTGTTCGACGACCTCGGCGCCGAGCGCGTGACGGAGTTTGGCTTGGAGCGCCTGTTCGTCGTGCTCAACGCCCGGCTGCTGAACGAGCGCACGACGGTCGTCACGACGAACCTGGAGAAGCCCGCCGACCTGATCGCACGGCTGGGCGAGACGAGCGGCGCGCGGATCGTGAGCCGGCTGCGCGAGATGGCGCAGTGGGTGATCGTGCGCGGCCCGGACGTGCGCGTCGCGGGCGTGCCGACCGCGAGCGGAGGCCAGTCGTGAAACTCACCGAGGCCGCCGACGTCCTCCGCGTGATCGCGCAGCACCTGGGCGTCGCGCCGCAAGACGACGCCATCGCCGCCTACGCGCGCCGGCTCGAAGGCTGCTTCGGCCCCGACGTCGCTACCGCCGTCGAAGGCTGGATGGCGGCACACGGGCCGGGCGATGCGTTCCCGGCGATCACGGAGCTGCTCGCGCTGACGCAGGCGGCCGAGGACGCGCGCTGGGCCCGTCGCGCGCAGGCGGAGGCGAGCATCGCGCACGACGCGGCCGAGCTCGTCCGCCGTCGCTGCCTCCCGGCGACCCACCCGGAGCACCTGACGCTCGACGGGATGGTTGACGCGATGGCGCGACTCAACAGCCGCTAATCCAAAAATCCGGCGGGCCGCGGTGGGGGTGGCGGCGGGCGGAGACTCAAACGGGCAGACATACGAGCGCGAACCGCGCCGCGCGGCGAGACGCGCCCATCGTCGAGCACACGGCCGGAACGCGCTGGAACCGACGAGGAGGCCGCGTAGTGGCGGCGCAACCTCCTGCCAGCCGCGGTGGCCCGGCCGTCGCCGCGCCCGCCCGCGCCCGCTCGAGCACCGCGAGCAGGAAGCCGTCATCGCCTGGGCGCGCGGCGTCGCCGGGCTGCAGCCGCAGTCCGCGCTCCGGTGGCTCTTCGCGACGCAGAACGGGCTCCGCACGAGCGCGATTCAGGCGGTGATGGCGAAGCGTGCCGGGCTCGTGAGCGGCGTGCCCGACCTGCTGCTGTTGGCACCGCATCGCGGCTTCCACGGGGCGGCGCTCGAGCTGAAGGCGCCGCCGGTGTGGGACGCGGACGGCCGCGTCGTCGAGGCCGGCGGCGCGGTGTCCGAAACGAGGGCAGACGGCGCGTCGGCTCACCGCGCTGGTCGAGCCGAGGGGTACTTCGGCCGCCGCCGCGTGGGGCGGGTCGCCGGCGATCGCGGCGCTGCGTATGGTACCGATCGGGCGAGTCCTGCGACGCGATGTGCCGCGAGTACGGAATCGTCCCGCCGGCACTCCAGGCCCAGATCGAGACGTTCAGTAGCTGGCGCCCGCAGAAGCCGGCGCCACGAAGGGGGAGAGCATGAAGCATCCACAGCGACCCGAGGACGACGCCGGCGGCGAGCCGGCGCGCGAGCCCGACGCGGTCCAGCAGCCGGACGGTACCGAGGCGAGCACGGCACTCGACCTGCCGAAGGACCTCCACGGCACGGAGGAGCGCGAGCTGCTCGTGCGGCTCGACGATGCGACGCTGACCGCGAAGGCGGTGCGCATGGGCGAGCTGCTGGGCGAGATCGAGCAGATCGACGCCGCCTTCGCCGCCCAGCGCGAGGCGCACAAGGCGCAGGTCGGCGTCCGGAAGGAAGAGCTCGACGGGCTCGGCCGAATCATGCGCGAGCGCGCGCAGACGGCGGTCGTCCCGTGCGAGCGCCGGATCAACTGGCCCGAGCGGCGGATGGAGGTCTACCGCCTCGACACCGGCGACTGCATCGAGTCGCGGGAGCTGACCGAGGACGAGTTGCAGACCGAGCTGTTCCGCCGGACCAACCCTGAGCAGCACCGCGCGCAGCGGAAGGGGCGGGACCGCAAGCGAGGTGCGTCGTGATCGGCGCCGTCGCCTGCAGCATCGAGATCGCCAGCGCGGGAACGATCGTCGCGAAGCTCGGCGGCAGCGGCGTCCTGGTGGCGCTCGCGCTCATCGCGCTGGCGGCCGCGTCCGGGGTGGCCGCTCGGACCGACGACGTGCCGCCGCCGCCGACCGGGGGCGAGCTACTCGCGGGCCTCGGCCTGTACCTGGGGCTGTTGAGCGCGACGGTCGGCGCGCTCGGGTGGGTGTGGTCGTGACCGCACCGCGCGATCCGATCGGGCGCCCGGCGCTCGTGCTCACGCTCGCGGTCGTCCTCTGGGGCTTCGCGATCGCGGGCGTGACCGCCTTCCTCCGCGAAGAGGGGCGCCGCGTGCGGCAAGCGCGGGTCGTCGCCGGCGTCGAGGGCCGGCGGTGATCACCATCGGCAGCACGCAGGTCGATCCGTCGGCGTGCCGCGAGCTCGTCGAGGAGACGATCGCGCGGCTCGCCGACTTGGCGGCGCAGCTGGATCCGGTGGCGACGCTGACGTTGCTGCAGGCGCACCTTGAGCACACCGCGCCGGTCGCGCGGATCGCCGTCGAGCGGTCGGTGTGGCGGCTGATCGGCTTCGCCCGGTGGAAGGCCGACGTCGGCCGGGCGGCGGAGAGTATCGCGCGCGCGCAGGCGGCGACGGCGGCCATGCTCGCGTCGCTGGCGCACCGGAGGGCGGCATGATGCTCTGGCTGTTGATCGTCGGACACGCGGTTGGCGACTGGTGGGCGCAAACCGACAGCATCGCGCAGCGGAAGAACCACCGCACGAACCCGATGCCGGCGGTGCCGTGGTACTGGTGGCTCTCCGGGCATGCGCTGATCCACGGCGGGCTCGTGACGCTGATCACCGGCTCGACATGGCTCGGAATCGCGGAGGCCGTGGCGCACGCCGCGAGCGACTACGCGAAGTGCGACGGTCGGATCACGCTCAATCAGGACCAAGCGTTTCATCTGGCGTGCAAGGCCGCGTGGGCGGTGCTCGCGTGAGCGGCAAGGAGCGACTCAGCATGCTCGACGCGCTGGTGCGGGCGATGCCGCAAGGGGCGGTCGTGGATTTCGCATCGGGAGTTGGTGGGGGGCGCCTCTACGTGAAGGACGCCAGCGGCGCGCATCGCCTGGTCGCCGACACCTACGACCACGCGAGCCGGATGGCCGCCCTGGCGTGGTTCTCCCTCGCGCCGCTGATCGTCTCGGAGCTGCGTGCGGGGCGCAATCTGGCCGAGGTGGACGGCGTCACCGAGGAGTTCATCGAAGCGTCGAACGCGCTCGATGCCGCAATCGGTCAACTGAGGACCACATGAGCGCCACCGGCACCCTGGGCGTGCGCGCCCTCCTCGACGACGAGACGACGGAGATCACCGGCGTCCGCTGGACGTACCGCCTCGCGGGCGCGTCGCAGCCGCTGCTGCTCTTCCAGTGGGCGCAGCTTGGCCCCGCGGGCGGGCACCGCGCGCTCGAACAGCCGATCCACCCGTACACGTTCCGGGTGCGGGACGGCGCCTCGGATGGCTGGCCGCCGCCGGGCGACCGGTTCGCGACGCAGCTCGGGACGCCGTGGCTCGGCTGTTCGAACTTCGCCGGCGAGCCGATGGACCTCGAGCGCCCGTCGCGCCCGAAGCTCTACCCGCGGTCGCGGTGGGGCGTGGACGGGATCCCGGAGACGGTGAAGCCCACGGCGGTCGGCCAACGGTCCATCCTCGGCCGCGACGTCACCGTCACCTTCGACCGGCTCCGGAACGCGGACCGCTGGCGCCTGGCACTCGACGCGGGGCGGGCCGACCTCGATGTCGAGGTGGTCGCTGATCTCTACCGCCCGTGGACGATCCGCCCGCAGGAGCCACTCGCCTTCGTGACCGAGTTCTTCGACGAGGTGGGCGGCTACTCCTGGGCCTCCTGGGATCACGCCGTGCGCCAGGGCGGGCGCTGGCGTCCGGTCCGCACGTTCGTCGCCCACCACGTCCCCGCAAGCGCGACGTCGCGGTCGTACGGCTTCGCTGCCGAAGGCGCGCGGCTCGTGCTGCGCCGGGGCCTGCCCGGCAACACCGCCGGCGACCGACTCAATATCGAACGGAGGTAGCACTCATGAAGACCATCACCCTTGGCACCAAGGTCCGCGACCGCGTCAGCGGCTTCGAGGGCATCGCGATCGCGCGCTGCGAGTACCTGAACGGCTGCGTGCAGTACTGCCTGCGCCCCCCGATGGGCGCCGACGGCAAGTTCCCCGAAGGGCAGTACATCGACGCGCAGCAACTCGACGTCGTCGGCGACGGCATCGTGGTGCAGCAGCGCGAGACCGGCGGCCCGTCCGACCACGCGCCAGCACCGTCGTACCGGGGCTGACCATGGAACCCGATCGCATGATGAAGTGGTTCGCGTTCGAGCATCTGCCGCCGCACCTGCAGGCGGTGTCGCAACCGTTCGAGCGACTGGCGGGCATGCTTTGTACGGTCGTCGATCCCGGCCCGGAGCGCACGGTGGCACTCCGGAAACTGCTCGAAGCCAAGGACGCGGCAGTGCGGGCAACGCTGCACCCGGGCGGCTGACGATGGCGACGTCGACACCGATCAAAGCGCGCGCCCGATTCCGCGTCATCGCGGTCCGGGAGACGGTCGCCGGCTCTGGGATGGTCGCAGTCGTGGCGGAGGCCGGTGACGGCATGCGGCTACGGTGGACGGTGCGGACGCTCCGCCCGCCCACCGTCGGCGACACGTTCCTCCTGGAGGCGGTCGAGGGCTTCCCGGGGGCAGCGGGGCCGGTAGGCGGGGAGGGGTGCTGATGGGCTCGTTGCTCACCGCCGCCGCGCGCCAACTCTGGCAGGCGCCCGACGGCTCCCTCGTGTACGAGCTGACGGTGAGCGCGCGCACGGCGCTCTCGGTGTGCGACCTGGACGTCGTCGAGATGACGGACGGGATGCCGGCGCGGGTGCGGGTGACGCGTGGGGTGCCAGAGGAGGCTGCCGAAGGCGCCGATGGGGTGCAGCGTGGCGTTGCCTGATCTGCCGCTACCGACGACGTTCCCGATTCAGGGTGTCGGTCTGCGCGGATACTGGGCCCGCCGCGACGTCTGTCCGGAATGCGGCGGCGAGCTGGACACCGGCTGGGAGTGCACGGACTGCGGCTTCGACGTGATGCCCGAGGCGAGCCCGGACCACGTTCCGGGGAGCGGCGTGTAGATGTCCGACCTCGAACCGATCGAAGCGCAGGCCGCCGCGCACGGCCACGTCCTCGGCGTCTGGACGACCGCCGACGGCGGCCACGTGAAACCGCTGCGTCTCTCTGCGCTGCGGGGCTGGGGTTGGTCGGTACGGCGGACGGGGTGGCGGAGGGGCTGGGCTGACCGCGGCGTGTCGACATGACCGGGTGGCGGCGGAGCGGATGACCGGGGGAGCGATCGGCACGCCGCGGCAGCAGATGCCGGGCCCGGGTGGGGCGACGTCGATGGTGCCGTGTGACGACCGGCCGGCGGGCATCGCGCCGCCGACGGCGCGGGCCATGCCCAAGCCGCGCCCGATCGTGATCGAGCCCGAGGAGGGCTTCCCGGAGCCGGCGCCCCGCTGGGCGTGTGACGACTTCGTGGTGCCGCCGCCGGTGGATGTGGTGCCGGTGGCGTCGCGGCGGGTGTCGGCGCCGAGTACGCACCATCACGCGATTTTCTCAGCACGATCGAAAGGGAAGACGACCCCACGGTGGTGTCGCGCCCCGTCTCGGGGGGCGTGTCGCCGACGGACCGCTTTGCCGGCCTCTCGCTGCCTGAGCTGATCGCCGCCGGCCTCTCGGTCGACGCGATCGCGCTGCGCACAAAGCTGTCCGTCGTGGAGATCCGCCGTGCGCTGGCGAAGTTTCCGTGCGGGTGCGGCCGACCCGGGAATCGCATGGGCCGGTGCTACGCGCGGCGGGAGGTGCAGCAGCCGGCGGTTGCGCAAGAGGCGGCACTCGCGGTGAACGCGACAGCGCTGGCAGTGGTCGATCACCCCGACAGCCACGGCTGGGAGTGGTTCGCGACGCTCACCGCACCGTCGTGCGGCAACCACCGGCTTCCCGGGCCCACGGCGGAAGCGGTCTGGCAGAGCTTTCGGGACGGGTTCGGCGTGCGGGAGACGGCGCGCCGCTGCGGCATCGACAAGACGACAGCCGGGAGCTACCTCGCGCTGCTGGAGGCCGCCGAGGGGCCGCAGCGGTGCCGGTGCGGCGCGGAGCTGCGGCACCGGCAGTCGTGCGATGCCCGCGACGGCATCGGCGGCACGGCGCTCGCACCGGAGCCCGCCCCGGACGTCCCCCGGACGACCGACCTGGTCGCGCGTGTCCTGGTGCTGGAAGAGATCGTCGGCATGCTCCTCGGGGCCGAGCGCGTGCGCCTGGTGGCGGAGCGCGATGCCAGCGTGAAGGCGCTCGACCGAATCGACAGCGCCATCGCGGTGTTGGCGCGGATCGTCGGGGCGAGGGCGGCGGCGTGAAGAGGGCTTCGAAGCTCACCCCGCGGCAGGAGCGGTTTGTCGCGGAATATCTTGGCTGCCTGAACGCGAAGCGTGCTGCGATCGCCGCGGGGTATTCCGCGCGTTCGGCCGAGGTGACCGGGCATCGCCTGCTAAGAAATGCTCAGGTCGCCGCGGCGCTGTCCGTCGGTGCCGAGCGGGCCGCCGCGAAAGCCGGGATCACCGTCGAGCGGTGGCTCGAAGAGGTCGAGCTCGTCCTGCACAGCGACATCGGCGACGTCATGGACTTCAGCGGCGACGAGCCGCGCCTGCGCCCGGCACACCAGATCCCCGTGAAGGCTCGGCGCGCGATCTCTTCGGTGAAGGTGAAACGCTACGTTGAGGGGGCTGGTGACGACGCCAGGACCGTCGAGGTCACCGAGTTCAAGTTCTGGAGCAAGGACGCCGCGATGGAGAAGGCCGGGAAGTTCCTCGGCACGCTCGTGAACCGCCACGAGCACACCGGCAAGGACGGCGCGCCGCTGACCCTCGACGGTCTGCGGAAGCTCGCCGAGGGGGAGGAGTAGGGATGGACATCGACGCGCTCGCCCGCGCCGCCAAGGTCCGCCGCGACCAGGAGCGCGCGCTGGCCCAGGAGACGGAAGCGGCCCTCGTCGCGGAGGTGCGCGCCGCCTTCGACCTCCCCGACCCGCCGCGCTACCTGACGGTCTGGCTCTCCCCGGTGTTCGCGGAGCTCGATGCCGAGGGCGAGATGCGCACGGGCCGCTACGTCCGCGGCTTCAGCGCGCGCCGCCGGAGCGAGATCGATGCCCAGGTGCAGGAGGCCGAGGCGCTCTTCTACCGGCAGCACCCCAAGACGCCCCCGGCGGCGGGCATTGCCGTGCTGGAGCTGCGCCGGCACGGGGTGTGGACGCAGGCCGCGTTGACGGCGCGCGATGCGGTCGCGCTGCATGCCTGAGGTCGCCCGCGACGCCGCAGCGGATGGCGCGCGCCGCGTGCTGCGCGACCCCGTCCGGTTCGCTCGCGAGCTGCTCGGCACCGACCCGTGGCCTGGTGCGGAGTGGGTCATTGCGCGCCGTCGGCAAGCCGAACAGCCCGCACCGCGGTGCCGGCCTGCCACGCCGTCAGGATAAGACCACACCGCCCGCCCCGATCGGCACGTTTGTCCTGGCGCAACGATCCTGCGCGCGGATCGTGATCACGACGCGCCGACGTCGTTCCAGCAGGTGCGGCTCCTGCTCTGGAAGGAGATCCACTCCGCCGCCGCCCATCTGCGCCAACGGCTCGCGAACATCGCCGAGCCGAACGACACCGAGTGGTTTCTCACGAAGAAGAACTACATGGTGGGCTGGTCGACCGACGACAGTGTGCGGTTCCAGGGCGCGCACGCGCCGTTGCTGCTGTTCATCATCGACGAAGCGCCCGGGCTGCGGCAACCGATCTGGGATGCGATCGAAGGCGCGCGGTCCGGTGGTGACGTCCGCGTGCTGGCGCTCGGCAACCCCGTGGTCGCCAGTGGCGTGTTCTACGACGCTTTCTCCGCCAACCTCGCGCGGTGGCAGACGCGGACCATCGACGCCTTCGACACGCCGAACCTGCAGGGCATCACGTTCGAGGAGTTGACGTCGATTCCCGAGGACGGCGGCGACGATCCGCGGCTCGACGTCATGGTCCGCCCGTACCTCGTGACGCGCCGGTGGGTCTGGGAGAAGTGGTGGGAGTGGGGCCGCGTCGGGCATCCGAACTGGACCTCACGCGTCCGCGGCCAGTTCCCCGCGCAGGCGCCCGACGCGCTGCTCTCGCTCACGTGGATCGAGCAGGCGCGCACGCGCGACCAGGTCGCGAGCGTCGACGGGGTCTGGGTGGGCATCGACGCCGCCGGGCCCGGTGAAGACGAAACCGTCGTGTGGGTGCGCCAGGGGCCGAACCTGCTGGCCATGTTCGCGACCGTCGACCCGAAGCCGGAAGGGGCGATCGTCGCGTTCCTGCGCCCGTATCGGGATCGCATCCAGGCGGTGAACGTCGACGCCGTCGGCGTCGGGTACTACCTGGCCGTGCACCTCGAGGAGCAGGGCTTCCCGGTGCGCAAAGTGAACGTCGGCTTGCCGGCAAACCGCCCCGAGATGTTCCGCAACCTGAAGGCGGAAGCGTACTGGGGGCTGCGCGAGCGCTTCGTCGACGGCGCCGTCGCCGGCGCGCTCGACGACCTCACCGTCCAGGCCGCCAGCTCGCGCGGTGCTGCGCTTACGCACCCAACCCCCGCGGGCAGTCGAGATCGAGAGCAAGGACGACGCCCCCGCAAGCGCGGCGTCAAGAGTCCGGACCGCGCGGAGGGCTTGATGCTGGCGTTTGCGCAGCCGGTCGCGAGCGGTCTGCTCGACTTCGTGTCCGACGAGGCGCGGAAGGCCGAGGCCGCCGCGCAAGCCGACCGCGAGCGTCCGCTCGCCGAACGAACGGAGGCTGCTTCGTGGATGACATTCCTTGACCGGATGGACGCCGCGCCGGACGCTTGGTGGCAGGCCTGGCGGATCCCGCCGACGCGCGGTCCAGCGCGCGCAGGCGCGTGAACGGCGCGCGGAGAATCCGTCCGCGCGTTTCCGTGCGCGAGTCTGGCGCCGATGCTAGGGGAGTCGTGCGACGCTCGCCGCTGCACTGGTGCGGGGTGCCTCCCGTTTCGTGGGTGGCGGTCGTTTGCTGGTGGACGGGGCGTCCGTTCACCGGGGCGCTCTGCTGGGGCCTGCCGACGGGCGTCGTGCTCTGGGCCTGGGTCCGCCAGCAGCTCTGGACGCGCGAGGTGCAGACGAAGCTGGCCGAACGGCTCGCGCAGGCGGGCGGGCGCTGACGGGGGTGGCGATGGCGGCAGTCAACGCGGTGGCGTGCGGCGTGTGCGGCGCGCCGGGGCGGTTCATGGGCTCGGTGCCGGCCTGCTCGCAGGCGCACCTGGCGGTGCAGGTCTGGCTCAGTGCGATCCGCGCGCCCGCTCGGGCATCGGTGGCAGCATCCGGACGGCCACTGGATGGTGAAGGTTGGGCGCGACCACCATCTGGCCAACGGCCGCGGCTACGCGCGGGAAAGCCGGGTGCGCGCCGAGGGCATGCTCGGCCGGCGGCTCCTCGACACCGAAGAGGTGGTCTTCCGCGACGGCGACGTGACGAACAGCGCCGACAGCAACCTGGTGGTGGTCGTGCGGCGGGTCGCGCGGGAGGCGTGGTGAGCAAGCACGCGCGTCGACGGTCTCCTGAGACGCCTGCACCGCATTGACGCGCAGGCGTTTCGCCCCGTCCAACGGCGTCACCCATGGGCGGCGGCGCGGCAGGTATCGATGCGCTCGCGCGGGCGCTGGTGCCGCGTCCCGCCACCCCCCTCGACCGTGTCGGCAATGCGCTCGGCGCCGCGCTGTTCGGTCCGGGCGCCCCCGTCGCGCTCACCGATCCGCAGTCCCCGCGGCTCTGGGACTTCCGCGCCGGCATCAACCTCTCGCAGACGCCCGACGCCGAACAGGACGTCCCCGACCGGCACCTGCGCGCGCTGGCCGACCGCTGCGACCTCTGCCGCCTCGCAATCGAGACGGTGAAGAGCCAGACCGCGCGCGTCGAGTGGTCGATCACCGATGCGAACGGCGAGGACGCGGGCGCCGACGAGATCGCCGCGCTCTTCCAGCGGCCGGACCGGACGCGCCGCTACCGACCGTGGCTGAAGGCGCTCCTCGACGACCTGCTCGTCCTCGACAAGTTCGCGCTGTACTGCCGCCCGAGCGCGGGCCGCCGCCTGCCGGGCGCCGTGGAGCTGTTCGACGCGGGCACGATTCGCATGCTCCTCGACGACGACGGCCGCCCGCCGCTCGAGGGGCCCGCCTACCGCCAGATCATCAAGGGCCGTCCGTGGGTCGACTTCACCCGCGACGAGATGCTCTTCGGCTACCTGAACCCGCGGACGTATCAGTTCGGCGGGCTGTCGCCGGTGAAGCAGGTCTACATGACCGTCAACCTGGCGATCCGGCGCGACGCCTGGCGGCTCTACAACTACACCGACGGTACGATTCCCGAGGCGCTCGCCGCCGTGCCGAAGGAGTGGAGCGCCACGCAGGTCAAGGACTTCCAGACCTGGTGGGATTCGCTCTTCGACGGCGGCAACACGCTCCGCCAGCGCCACCGCATGCGGTTCATCCCCGGCGGGGAAGGCCTGCAACTCCACTGGGCGAAAGAGCAACTCCTCAAGGACGAGCTCGACGAGTGGCTCGCGCGCGTGATCGCCTACGCGTTCTCGCTCCCGCCCACGTGGGCGGTGAAGCAGATGAACCGGGCGACCGCCGAGGTGCAGCACGACGCGGCGTTGAGCGAAGGCCTCCTGCCCCGCCTGCAGGATCTCGCCGACCTCTTCAACGACGTCTTGGCGACGTTCTTCCGGCGCCCCGACTTGCGGTGGACCTGGAAGGATCCGCGCCAGCCCGACCCGCTCAAGGCCGCACAGACGTCGGCGTACTACCTCGACCGCGGCGTCATCACCATCAACGAGCATCGCAAGACGCTCGGGCTGCCGAAGATCCCCGGCGGCGACGTGGCGACGGTGGTCACGAACCCAATCCCCCTGGAGGACGCCACCGCCCCGCTCGAGGTGCCGGACGACGTGATCGAGGGCGAGCTGATGGACGACGCCGAGGGCGTCGACCCCGACGACGCCGACACCGGCGCCGGACGTACGGCGGATGACCCGGCCGCGGACGCCGTGGCCCGCGGGAAAGGACCGACGCAGCCAGCGCGGACGCGCAAGGTCGCGTCGGCGCGGCTGCGGAAAAGACGCACGGTCGCGGCGCTCCGTGGCCAGCTTCGCGCACGCCGTGCCGGTGCCGCCCGTCGCAGCCGGCCGGTCCGCGGCGCCGAGCGGAAGCTCGCGCAGCGCGTGGCGGGGGTACTGATCGCCGTGCGCGACGAGGTCCTCACGCAGCTCGAGCCGCACCTGCTCGGCAAGGGGGTGGCGCTCGCCGGCCTCCAGAAAGAGGCGGTGCGCCCGATCCTCGAAGGGCTACAGCTCGACGGGTTCGACCTGCTGATCACCCCGACGGCGGAGGTGCTGGCCGAGGTCGGGCGCGTCGGTGCCGCCAAGGCGCTGGCGACGCTCGCCGTCGATACCGCGCTCGGCGACGACATCGCGGTCCCGAACGACGACGTCACCACCTTCGCCCGCGCCCGCGCCGCCGAGCTCGTCGGCAAGCGCGTCCTCGACGATGGGACGATCATCGACAACCCGGATGCCCGGTACGCGATCAGCGAGGGCACGCGCGACATGCTCCGCGACACGCTGACGCGGGCGTTCGACGAGGAGTGGACGAAAGCCCAGCTCCAGGACGCCCTGGAGGGCGACTACGCCTTCTCGCCGCAGCGGGCGCGCTTGGTCGCGCAGACGGAAGTGAGCCGGGCGCTCGTCGCCGGCAACGTCGCCGGCTGGAACGCGAGCGGCGTGGTCGCTGGGAAGGAGTCGATCCTCGGGTCGGAGCACGACACCGACGACGAGTGCGACGAGAACGCGGCGGCCGGCGCGATCGGCCTGCTGGACACGTTCCCCAGCGGCGACAGCGAGCCGCCTACCACCCCGGGTGCCGGTGCGACGTGCTGCCGGTGCTGCGGGACGAGGCCGACGAGGGCGACAGCGATGGGTGACGGCGTCACGCACCGCATCACCGCGGACCCGAACAACGCGACCGCCGAGCCGTGGCAGGTCCACGAGCACGACGATCCGGCGAACGGCTCGACGAAGCCGCTGAAGCTCGAGCCGGTCGTGATCTCCGGGCACCCGCTGCAATTGCTGCCGGTGACGGCGACCGCCGGCGTGTCGGTGGCGAAAGCCTACCCAGACGACGGGACCGGCGTGGTGCGCGGCGGCACGAGCGACACGGTACAGCTCGCCAGCGACGCGCCCGCGTTCAACCTGGCCGGACTCGGCGTGCTGCTCTGGGACCCGAACGCCACGCCGATCGCGCCGGTCTGGCGCATGATCGCGGCGTACGACCCGTCATCGAAGACGGCGACCGCGCACGCCGGCTGGGGCACGGGCGTGGTGCCGGCGGCCGGGTGGGTCCACCGCCTGATCGTGCCGACCTGGCGCCGCAACGAGATCCACGTGGCGGCCGAGTACGAAAACGCGGGGGGCGCCGGCTTCGTCCCGGCGGTCGTGCTGCCGATCTTCTACGATTTCCCGGCGGAGGTGCCGAGCACGGGCCTCCGCAAGGGCCAGCTCGCGATCGTCGGCACGTCGCGCGCGCCGCGCACGATTGCGGGCATGAAGCTCGCCCTCGACCACTACGGCACGCAGCTCGATT
Source organism: Trichopus zeylanicus subsp. travancoricus (assembly GCA_005019695.1). NCBI lineage: Eukaryota > Viridiplantae > Streptophyta > Magnoliopsida > Dioscoreales > Dioscoreaceae > Trichopus > Trichopus zeylanicus. Next base: position 22,595 of record RXID01011531.1, read on the forward strand.
GCCGGCAGGCGGGCTACTACCAAGGGCGGTCGCGCACCGACGAGGCGCGCGGCACGATCGGGGCGAAGCTGCTGCTCACGCCGCCGTCGGCGGGAAAGGTCGCGCTGTGCGCTGGCGTGACGTGATCCGGGCGGCGTGTGCCGGTGCGGCGGTCGCGCTCGCGGCGGCCGTGCTCGTCGGGCGCCCCGTGCCGGCGCGCGGCCAGGGCATGGGGGAGGGCCCGGGCCTCCCGATCGAGCAGGACAGCGTCCCGGTTGCGACGTGCGAGACGCTCGAGCTGCCGTCGGCGAGCTGGGCGCCGGTGGGCGTCGCCGGATCGCGCTGCACGCTCACGCCGCTCGGTGGGGGTGGGGGCGCGGCCGCGCCGCTGCTCTCGCTGGCCTCGTGCACGCCCATCGACGGGACGACGCAGGTCTACCTCGGCGGCGGGTGCGCCGATCCGAACGAGCCGTTCGTCCAGATCCGCGTGAAGGGCGCGGCCACGTTCGGGCAACTCGCGTGCGCGCTCTCGGGCGTCGCCGGGAACAGCGCCGTGGTCACCGCCACGCTGCGTGCCGGGACCTGCGGCGGCCTCACGGACTCGTCCGTCACCTGCGTCATCGGCTCCGGCGGGACGACGTGCGACGGTGGCAGCGGCACGGTCGCGCTCATCGCCGGGCAGTGCGCGAGCCTGCGCATCACGAGCTCAGCGACGTTCGGCACGCTCCGGGCGCTCGGCTGCACGCTGCGGGTGGTCGGGTGATCCGCCTGCTCCTGCTGCTCGCGCTCGCGGGTGCGGCGCTCGCGCAGCCGCGCTCGCCGGGCGACTGCGGCCGCAAGCTGCAGCTCCGCGCGGATCGCGCCTACCTGACGCGGCGCCAGCTCGTGCAGGTGCCGCCGGTCTGCCGGACCGGCTTCACGCTCCTCGAGCCGTACTTCCCGCAGTGCGGGCCGCAGGGCGTCGAGGTGCACCGCCGCGACGTCCGCGAACCGCTCGCGCTGCTCGATCTCGCCTGCGCGGCGTCGCCACCGGCGGCCGCCGTGCCGCGCCGCCGCCACATCGTCCGCGACTACTGGACCCGCGAACGCGGGCACCTGGTCCACATCACCGAGACGGAGGACTCCCCATGCGAACCCTGATGCTGGCGCTCGTCGCCGCGCTCCTGCCGCTGCTGCTCGCCGCGCCGCCCGCGCACGCCCTGTCCGGCGGCTCGAACATCACCTGCGTCAACGGCACGTGCGCCTTCAGCGGCACCCTGCCGGTGGCGAACGGCGGCACGAACCTGACCGCCGCCTCCGACGACAACGTCATGGTCGGCAACGGCACGACGTGGCAGTCGAAGGCGCTCACGACCTGCACCGGCACGGGCAAGGCCGTCACTTACGACGCGTCGACCAACGCCTTCGGCTGCAACACGATCGGGTCGGGCGTCTCGCCCATCCTGAGCTTCGCGATGGGGATGGACGCGACGACGTCGCAGACGCTCTACGTCGGCCCCGGCGGCGAGGTGGACCCCACCGAAGCGGTCGTCACCACGCCGATGCCGGCGGGCACGTTCGGCAACCTGCGCTGCCTGAACAGCGCGATCCAGGGCGTCTCGAACAACATCGTGGTCACGGCGCGGTCGGGAACGGCGGGCTCGGTGAGCGACTCAGCGCTCACGTGCACGATCACCGGATCCGGCTCGGCCAACCAGGGATGCTCCGACACCTCGAACTCGGCGACGACCACGGCGGGGCAGGTGCTGACGCTCAAGGTCGTCACGCCGGCATCGCTGTCGGCGAACGCCCGCGTCAACTGCGTCGTGGAGCGCACGGCCTGACGGATGCGATTGCTTCTCTACATTGCCGCCGCGCTGGTCGGTCTTGTTGGTGATGCCTCCGCGCTGGAGGGTGTCCAGAACGGACGAGTCGCGTACCCGACGGTGCGCCTGAAAGATTCCGTCTGCACGGCGACGTCCGATCAGACGTCGGAGATCGCGGCGGCGCTCACGGCCGCAACCGGCGGGACGCTCTACATCCCGAAGAACTGCCAGCCCTTCGTGGCGTCGCCGGGCATCGCCGGCACGGCGATCAGCGTGCCCAGCAACACAACGATCGAGTGCGAGGACGGCGACACGAGCGGCTTCAAGGCACCACGGCGCTACTGCACGTCCGGCACCTACGCGGGCGCGGCGTGCGCGACCGACACGGACTGCCGCGGCGGGACGTGCGGGTGTGACATCGGCTCGGGGTCGTCCTGCGCCTTCGCGCCGACGGATGGCATCCCCTACACGCTGATCGGGGCGGCCTCGAATACCGAGGACATCGCGATCAAGAATTGCCGCCTCGACGTGCAGCAGCTCGACAACTTCGGGCGCTGCGCCGGAGGCTCGGACGTGGGGCTGCCGTGTCTCACGTCCGCGAACTGCACGAGCTCGTACTGCTCGGCGCAGACGGTCGGGAATCCATCGGGCGCGGGCGACATTCGCGTCATCGACTTCCGCAACGTCACGCGCGCTACGGTCGATCACGTCCGCGTGTACGACCATGCGGCAGCGGGTTCGTCGAGCGCGACGGCGGCCACTATCGCCGTCGGGGCGTTCGGTGCGGTGCGCGACTCGAACACGACGCTCTACACGGTGACGGGCGGTCACTGCGACGGCGCGACCGACAACACGCTCTGCACGTCGAGCGGTGTCCCCTACACCTGCTGCACCGGCAGCGGCACGGGGACGTGCAACGACGAAGGCGAGGCGTGCGCGACGGGCGCGACGTGCCATTCCGGCGTCTGCACGGGCGCCCCGCGTGACATCGCGACAGGCATCTATCTCGGCGGCGCGTACTCGTCGGCCGAGGGCAACGTGACGATGGGGAGCCTCTACGGCTTCTACGTCAACGGCTTCGGCTCGCTCGTGCGCGGCAACTGGGTCGTGCCGGACTTCTACTGGCTCTGGGGCTCGCGGGTCGTCGGTGTCTACCTCGCGAACGCGCAAGTCGTCGTCCAGGGGAACGAGCTGCTGAACCTGTACTCCTGTGTCCGCGGGCTCGTTGCGGCCGGCTACAATACCGTCGTCGCGCAAAACCGGTGCTACACCACGACCGGACCGAAGATCGTGGCGCAGGGCGCGGGCTGGAAGATCCACGACAACTATCTTGCCTGGGGCGCCTCGTCCTGCGACAGCGGGACGCGGGTCGGCCAGTTCTGCACGAGCGACACGACGGCGCGCGGCGCGGGCTGCCCGGGGGCAACGTGTCCGAACTGCTGCGACACGAACCTCGCGGGCGCAATTCAGGTCGGGCCGTCGTCGAGCGACACGCAGGGCACGGGCGTCTCGCACCTCGACGCGACCGGCAACATCCTGCACACGAACCAGGCGAACGGCTCGCTGGTCACGTTCGGCAACAGCGGGAAGCGCTGCACGTCGGGCGCGAACATCTACAAGACCTGCACCACCGACGACACGAACGCGACGACCGGGTGCGGGTCGGGGGCGACGTGCACGGGGTGCTGCGTCGCGGTCGCCAGCGACACGATCCAGCTCACCGCCAATCGCTTCATGGCGGGCACGACCGGCGTCACCGGGATCGACCTGAACACCTGGGGGCGAAGTCCGCTCTCAGGCCTCACGGTGTCAGCGAACACCATGTCGAGCCTGTCGAAGTTCTTCGACGGACCGGCGTCGGGCCTGACGGGCGCGAACGTGACCGCCAACGACCTCGGCAACACGACCACGCCCTTCACGGACTGGCCGTGGCTCGGGGACGCGCGCCAGGCGAACGCCCCTTATGCCGCCGGCGACGGTGAGCCGTTGGTGGCGTACCTGAAGGCGAACGCCTCGCTGTCGGCGAACGACATGGTGGAGCCCGATACGGTCGCGTCGCGCGTCAAGGCGGCCGTCGCGGGCAGCAACGCGAGCGTCGGCGTCGCGCTGCACGCGGCGTCATCTGGCGATGATCTCCGCGTGGCGTTCGGCATCGGCCCGGCGACCTGCGCCGCAGCGACCGGGACGGCGGTGTCCATCGGGGATCGCCTCAAGATCGACGGCTCGAACGCGGGGAAGGTTGTCACCGCAAGCGCGAACGAGAACGCCATCGGCTTCGCGACGGCCGCGAAGTCCGGCGGCTCGGGCTCGTCGGTCGGCTGCTACCTGCTCCCGATGCCGGGGACGCTGACGGCGACGCAATACCCGCTGACGCTGCTCGGCTCCGGCGCGCCCTCGAACGCTTCGACGAACTACTGCGCGCCAGGCGCGGCGTCGTGCGCTGGCACGGAGTCGTCGAACGACATCGTCGTGCCGGGGGCGCTAACCGTCTATCGCCTCACCTGCGGCGCATCGACCGCGCCGACGGGCGCGACGAAGAAGCGGACCTGCGCACTCCGAAAGAACGGCGCGGCGGTCAGCGGGTGGACGTGCGACGTCGCCGACACCGCGAAGTCGTGCTGCGTGACGACGGCGGCCAGCGGCTGCGCGGTGAACAGCGCCACGGCGGCCTCGTTTGCGATCGGCGACACCCTCACCTTCGAGACGGCGCCGTTGAACACCCCGAGCGCTACGGATTGGACCGCTGCCGCGACGGCGATCGTGAGCCTGTGGTGATCTGATGCCGCGCCCTCTCCTCGACGACCAGCAGACGCAGGCGCCCGCCGCGCCGGACCGCGATCGCACGCGGGTCGGCCCGCTGCCGACGATGACGCGCGTCACCCCGATCGGGATGGCGGGGCGCGTGAACCCGCTGGGCGATCGCACCCGCGTCACGCCGATCGGCATGGCGACGCGCGCCGTGGGGAGGTGACCATGCCGCGCGTGTTGGAGCTCGTCCGCGGAGACACCGCACCGATCCGACTCAAGGTCGAGGTCGCAGCCGATGCCGGGGGGTGGGCAACGCCCACGCTGACGGGCGCAACCTGCCGCCTGGTGATGGCCGACCTCGACACCGGCGCCGTCGTCTACGCGAAGGCCGGGAGCTGGGAGGACGTGGCCGCCGGCCTGGCGACGTTCCCGCGCGCCGCCGACGACCTGGCAGGGACCGGCGAGCGCTATCTCCAGTACGAGGTCGAGGTCACGTACAGCAACGGCCAGGTCCGCACCTTCCCGACCAGTCGCGGGAAGGCCGTGGCGGTGGTCGTCGGCGACCTCGACTGATGGCCCGCGCCGCGCTCACCCTGCTCCCGCAGCGGCCTGCCGACGAAGGGCCGGAGCATCGGTGTCCGGGGTGCGAGCGGATGCTGCTCCGCGGGCACCCCGCGGGGTCGTTCACGGTCTGCTGCCCACGGTGCAAGCGGATCGTGCGCGTCGACGGGGACTGCCGTCCCGCGCCGACGCCTGCACCGCATTGACGCGCAGGCGTCGCGCTCTTCAGAGACGACGCAACAGCCTCAGCCTACGGACAAGCGGCCATCGCGCCCGTCCCTGCGACGATGCGCGATACCCTCTTCATCCCGTTCACCAAGGTCGACCTCACCACGGGCGAGGTCCATGGCGTCGCGGCCGAAGAGCGGACCGACAAAGACCGGCCGGGAGAAGTTCGACTACAGCACCTCGAACCGTTCTTCGAGAGTGGTCGAACGACTTCCTCGAGCGCACCACGCGGGCTGCGCCTCGAAGCGAGCTACGGCAACATCCGCCTGATGCACACGCCGCAGGTGGCCGGGAAGGTCGCCACGGCGCTGCAGTTCGACGACGCCGGCCGCACCATCGGCCTCTGTGCGAAGGTGGGCGACCCCGACGTGCTCGGCATGATCGAGCGCGGGGAGCTGACCGGCTTCTCGATCGGCGGCGATTACGTGAAGCGCTGGCCGGACCCCGAGGAGAAGGGCGTCACGCGCTACACCGCGCGCCCGGCCGAGATCAGCCTCGTCGACAACCCGTGCATGTACGGCGCCACCATCTCGATGGTGAAGGCCGACGGCATCGCCGGCACGGCGACCCTGAAAGGCGGCGCGATGGCCAAGGCGACGGGCGAGCTGGTCGGGCGCATCGACGGGCTCAAGGCGCAGATCGACGCCCTCGACGGCGCGCTGCCGCTCGCGAAGGGCCTCTACCGCGTCTCGCGGCTCGCCGAGCTGCTCGACTCGCTCAAGTGGATGGTCGAGGCGGAGCGCAGCGAGCGCGCGCTCGAGGGCGACGGGTCGGCCTTGCCCGAGCAGCTCGCCGCCGCCGTCGCCGCCCTCGCCGACGCCTTCCTCGCGATGGCCGAAGAGGCCGTGCAGGAGCTGCGCGACGGGACGGACGTCGAGACCGACGCTTCACTCGTGATGGCGCTCGACAGCGCGCCGACGCTGCAGCGCGCGGCCGCCAGCCAGGCCGCGGGGCAGTCGACGTATAGCATCGGCGATCGCGTGAGCGTGCGCAGCGGAAAGGCGCACGACAGCATGACGGCCGACAAAGTCGGGACCGTGCAGAAAATCAGCACGGCGGCGCTCGGCATCAAGTTCGACGGCATGAAGCAGATGCACCGATGGTACGTCGCCGCCGAACTCGAGCCGGCCGACGACCCCGCGCCCGAGGCGGCCAAGACCGCGCAGCCGACGGTTTCGAAGACCGCCGCGCCCACCACCACGGAGGACGACATGACCGAGCAGGATCTCAACAAGGCCCTGGGGGCGCACACCGAGACGCTGATGAAGGGCGTCGGCGAGCTGCTGACCAAGACGGTCACGGACGCGATCGCCCCCGTCGCCGCGACGATCGGCGAGATCAAGAAGACCGTCGAGGACCAGGGCAAGCGCCTGGCGGACCTCGAGGGCAAGCCGGCCGCCGCCAAGGGTGCCGTGGCCGCGGTGCCGAACGGCGGCGGTGACGGCGAGGCGTCGTCGGCGACGGCCGCCGCGACGGCGCCCGACTTCTCGAAGTTCAGCGGCGACGAGCGCGGCCATCAGATGCTGCTGCACAAGCTGTCGCATGGCGGCATCCCGCTGCCGCGGGGCACGGGCGTGCCCACCATCGCGACCCTCTGAGCGTCGGCCCCCGCGCCGCTGAACTCCAAGGACGGAGGACGACACTACCATGGATCTCACCGCCGACACGCTCGCCGCCGCGAACCTGATTCGTGAGCAGCTCTCGAAGCTGCCGCCGGAGATGCTGCGCAAGGCCACCTACGGCCTGCCGGGCTCCGACACGGGCGCGCTCACCTACTACGACCTCGAGAACGAGGCGAAGGTCTTCGTCCCGGAGATCACGCCGCTCGTGCGGATGATCCCGCGCGTCCCCGGCGCGGGCGGCACCGCCACCCACTGGGACCAGATCACGGCGATCAACACCGCCTCGCTGCAGCTCGGCGTGTCCGAAGGCAAGCGCGCCGGCGTGATCGACGTCACCAAGAGCCGCGCCCTCGCGAGCTACGCCACGATCGGCCTCGAGTCCTCGCTCACCTTCGAGCAGGACCTCGCGGCCCGCGGGCAGCTCGACAACCGGGCGCTGCAGGTGCGCGTGCTCCTGCAGGCCGCACGCATCGGCGAGGAGCGCATCAACCTCGGCGGCAACGCCAGCGTCGCACTCGGCACCACGCCCACCCCGGCGTGCACGCCGTCGAACAGCGGCGGGGCGCTCGCCGCGGCCACGTACCACGTCCGCTGCGTCGCGCTCACCCTGGCCGCGTACATGCGGGCGGACGCCACCACGAACGGCATCCCCACCACGCAGAGCGTGACCCGCGCGGGCAGCGGCAGCACCCAGACCGTGAACGGCGGCGCGGCCATCGTCTCGGCCGACACCACGTCCACCGTCGCCTCGGGTTCCACCGGCTCGATCGCGTGCACGGTCGCCGCGGTCGCGGGTGCGGTCGCCTACGCGTGGTTCATCAGCGCGGCCGGCGGGGCGGCTGGCACCGAGCGCCTCGCGGCGATCACCACGGTGAACGCCTACACCTTCACCGCGGTCCCCTCGACGTTCTCGGCACCGACGGGCTTCGCGTCGACCGTCTCCACGAACTTCGACGCCGACCGCTCGACGAACAACCTCGTGTACGACGGCCTGATCTCGATCGTCGCGAAGTCGGGATCGGGCGCGCTCTTCCGGTCGAGTGACAACGCGCAGCTCACCACCGACAACGCCGGCGGCTGCACGCAGATCAACGCCGACCTCCTCGACTTCTACCTCACCAACAAGGTGAGCCCGTCGCACATGATCATGGGCGCGTCGACCCTAGTCGACCTCTCCCAGCTCGTCGTCAAGAACGGCGGGGCGCCGATCATCCGGGTGGCGATGGACAACGCCGGCCAGATGGACGCGGCGCAGCTCCAGCTCACCGCGGGCCAGGTCGTCGGCGCGTACATGAACAAGACCGCGCAGGGCGGCGGCAAGGTTGATCCCGATCATCCTGCACCCCGACCTGCGAGCGGGCTCATCGTCTACTTCTCCGACAAGATGACCTACCCGGTCCCCGGCGTCACGAACCTGATTCCAGGTGTGAAGACGCAGGAGGAGTGGCGGATGATCGAGTGGCCGATCGTCGACCGCGAGTTCCCGGTCGGCCTGTACGCCCGCCAGGTCCTGCAGTGCTTCTTCCCGCCGGCCTTCGGGGTGCGCTGCAACATCAAGCCGGGCATCGCCTGATGCGGATGCTCCTGCCTGACGGGGCGACGTCGCTGAGCGTCGGGGGTGTCGAGTACACCCCCGACGGCGACGGCGCGATCACCCTCGACGCCGTGCACCGGCCCGACTGCCTGCGGGCGGGCTGCGTCGAGATCGCGGAGGGGGCGCCCTCGACGCCGTCGGACGACGCGGCGGCGGCCACGGACGGCGACGGCGCCATGGAAGGCGCCGAGGCGGCCGACGACACCGGGAGCCGCCGCAAGCGGAAGTGACCGATGACCGACGGCGACCTCTGCACGCTGGCCCAGGTGCGCACCTACCTGGGTGTGGCTGACGACGATACGGCCGGGGACGCGCTGCTTGCGCAGCTGATCACCGCCGTGTCGACGAGCGTGCGGTCGGCGCTCGGCACGGCGCTGCTCGCCGACGACTACGACGAGCGGTACACCGGCACGGGCGCGGCCGTCCTCGTGCTGCGCCGGGCGCCGGTCCAGGCCGTCTACCAGGTGACGATCGACGGCGAGGCGGTGGCGCGCATCGCGGGCGAGAACGGCGACGGCTACCTGCTCGACGGCCGGGCGCTCTACCTCCGCGGCCGCACGTTCCAGTCGCAGGCCCTCGGCGTGCGCGTCCGCTACCGAGCGGGCTACGAGGCCGACGACGCCATCCCCGCCGACCTGGCGCAACTGGTCGTCGAAGAGACGGCGCGGGCGTTCAAGGAGCCCGAGCGCATCGGCGTCACCTCGAAGACGCTTGCCGGCGAGGTGATCAGCTACTCGATGGCGGCGTTCTCGGAGCGGTCGCGGGTGCTGCTCGGCAAGTACACCGAGGTCGTCCCCGCATGAGCGACGGGATCCACGCGACCGTCGTCGGCGACGGCCGGCTCGCCGCGCGCTTCGCGCAGATGGGCGGCCGCGTCCGGGCGCGGCTGCAGGTCGTGATGCTGCGGCTGATGATCGGCCTGCAGCGCCACGTGAAGAGCGACAAGCTCTCGGGGCAGGTGCTGCGCAATCGCTCCGGGCACCTGCGCGGCTCGGTCGCGCAGTCGGTGACGCAGGATCACGACGGCGTGTACGGCCGCGTCGGCGTGTTCAGTGGCCCGACGGTCCACTACGGCCGCGTCCACGAGTTCGGGTGGGCCGGGCCGCAGACCGTACGGCAGCACGTGCGCACGGTGACGCAGGCCTTCGGCAAGCCGATCGCACCGCGGGCGATCACCGTCGGGGCCCACACCCGCCAGGTGACGTTCCCCGAGCGCTCGTTCCTGCGGAGCGCGCTGCGCGACCAGCAGGGCGACATCGTGACCAGCCTCCGCACCGCCGTCGGTGAGGTGGTGCATGCGGCATGACGCGCGAGCCGATCTACGCGGCGGTGTTCGCCAAGGCGCAAGCGCTCAAGAGTGCGACCGCCGTCAAGACCGCGTCCCGGCTGCTGCTACACTGGGGCGACGTGAAGCCAGCGCAGATGCCGGCGCTGTTCCAGGCGCTGGTGCGGGAGACGCCGCTGCACGTCGGGAAGGGTGCGACGGTCCACGGGTGGGCGATCGACCTGCTCTGGTACGTGTATGTGCACCGGGGCAGCGCGGAGAGTCCGCAGACCGTCCTGGCGCCCGTGCTCGATGCGATCGAGGCGGCGTGGTCGCCGGTGGCGGGCATCGAGACGCTTGGCGGCCTCGTGGCGAGTGCGCGCATCGCGGGACCGATCGAGGTCAGCGAGGGGACGCTCGGCGAGCTCGAGGTCGCCTGGGTGCCGATCCAGGTCGTGGGCCCGGCGTGACGGAGGTCGCATGACGCGAGACGAATTGCAGACGCGCTTCGCGGGCGCTCGCGAAGCCATCTTCGGCGTGGGTGGTACGTCGGCGGTGTCGGGCAGCCTGTCCGACGCCGGCCGCAGTCACACTCTCGTCGTCGCGGCGCTCGATCCCGGGCCGGGCCTCGATGACCAGACGCTCGGGGGCGCGGTCCTCCGCTGCCGCGTGTCCGGCGACATCCAGTACGACGCCGGCCAGTTCGGCCCGAAGACGTGGGCGCAGATTCCGATCCTCGTGCTCGCGGAGTGAGGACAGCGATGACGCGACAGCACCTGAACGACGCCTTCACCGCCTTCCGCCACACCATCGTGGTCAACTCGGGTCATTCGGCGCCGCCCGGCGTCGAGTGGTGAACCACCTCGAGCGCGGATTGGAGCGCTCGAGGACCAGCTGGCGGCCGATCTCAACCTGACCTGGGACACGCCGGCCGACGAGCCGAGCGGGACGGCCGAAGGGCCGAAGGAGGAGTAGCTCATGCCGCATCATGTCTTCGGCACCGGCGTGCTGGTGGGTACGTCGTCGGTCGCGAACTCGACCCCGCAGCGCTTCGGCGTGCTGCAGGAGTGCAACGTCGACATCAGCCTCGAGCTGAAGGAGCTGCACGGCAACAAGCAGTGGGCCGTCGACGTCGGGCGCGGCAAGGGGTCGATCACCTGCAAGGCCAAGCTCGCCCGGGTGAACGGTCGCCTCTACAACGACCTGTTCTTCGGCAACACGGGCGGCCTCATCACCGGCCAGACGCTCATGGCGGTCGACGAGGCGGGCACGATCCCGGGCACGCCGTACCAGATCACGGTGACGAACGCGGCGACGTTCGTTCGCGACCTCGGCGTCTTCGACGTCCTCACCGGCCGGGCCCTGAAGCGCGTCGCGTCGGCGCCGGCGACCGGCGAGTACTCGGTGAACGCGAGCGGCGTCTACACGTTCGCCGCGGCCGACACGACGAAGGCCGTGTACATCACGTACGACTACACGGTCACGACGGGCTTCCAGAGCACGCTCGACTCGCAGGAGATGGGCGTCGCCCCGGACTTCGCCGTCTCGCTCGCGTCGAAGCGGAACGGCCAGACGTTCCACCTGCGACTGAACAAGTGCGTCGGCTCCAAGCTGTCGCTGCCGTTCAAGAACGAGGACTTCCTCATGCAGGACTTCGAGTTCAAGGCGTTCGCCGACGCGGCCGGCAACATCGGGACGTACGGGGCGGCGGAGGCGTAACGCATGGAGACGCGTACCGAGGCGGCCACCGCGACCGCGAACGCCGTCCACGCCGAGACCCTGCCCGAGCTGCCGGAGATCCCGGCGGCCGTGGCGCTGCCCGACATGCCGGAGCCCCCGCCGTACGAGGGGCATCCGTTCTTCATGGCCGGGCGGAGCTGGCTCGTGCCCCCGCTCAACCTGCAGCAGGCGCGCGCGCTCGACGGGTACGTGCGCGCGATCGGCAGCGACGGGCTGAGCGCGGACGCCAAGATGCAGGGCATGCTCAACGTCATCCGGATCGCCATGCAGCGGAACTACCCGGCGCTCACCGCCGAGCACATGCCGACGCTGATCGACATGGGGAACGTCGGCGCGGTGTTCGCCGCCGTCCTCGGGCAGTCGGGCTTCCGGGAACGGGCGATGCGGCTGGAGGCGAGTCCCTAGTCGATTGGGACTCGCTCTACGCGCAACTGATCACGGGCCTGGGGTGGCGATGGGCCGACGTCGACGCACTCACCTGGCCGCGGCTCCAGGCGATCCTCGCCGCGTGGCGCGATGCGCCGCCGGTGCATGTCACCGTCGCGCGCGCGTTGGGCGTGAAGCCGCAGCCGCGACCGCCGCGCGCGACCATGGCGACGCCAGCAGCAACCGCGTCGGCGGTCGCCGACGACGACGCCGAGTTCTCCGACTTCCTGGCGGCGCTCGGGGCCGTTGGGGTGCGCGGGTGACCCGTGGGTGAAGAGCTCGACGTCAAGGTCAAGGCGACCGTCGACCAGTTCCGCACGGCGATGCGGGACGGCGCGACGTCCGTCACGGACCTCGCCAAGATCGTCGAGACCGCGACGGCCTCGATCGACGCGGCGTATCGCCGCATGGGCAGCACGGCGGAGCGCAGCACCGGCCAGCAGAAGGCGGCCGCGCGCGACTTCGCCAGCCTCTACGCCGCGGCCGTCGACTCGGTTCAGAGCAAGACCGGCCTCCTCGAGCAGGCGTATCGGCGTGCGGCCAGCGAAGCGGAGCGTTCGGCGGCGCGGCAAGCGACGGCCGTGCGGGACGCGCGGGCGGCCGGCGTCGCCAACCTCGCGGCCGGGATCCAATCCGGCGCGACGTCGCAGGCCATGTCGGGCTGGTCCGACGCGTACACCAGCGGCACCCTGCGGAACGCCTACCAGCAGGCGATCACGCTGGCTCAGCGGAGCGCCGCGGCGCAGCAGGAGGCTGCCGCGCGCGGGGCGAGCTGGGGCGCCGCCTTCGAGCGGACGATGTACAGCGCCGGGCAAACCGCTGCCGGCGTGTCGACGCGCATCACCCAGGCGGGCGCGTCGATCGGGCGGGCCTTCGACGTCGCCGGGCGTGGCGCGCTCTACCTGAACCAGGCGTCGCAGCTCGTCACGGGGAGCATCGGACTGGTCGAGACCGCGATCGACCGCACGATCGGCCAGGCGGCCCGGCAGGGCGACGCGTACCAGGACCTCTCCCGGCGGTTGCAGATCCCCGTCGAGACGCTGAGCACGGTCGGCTTCGCGGCCGCGCAGGCCGGCGCGCCGCTCGAGGACCTGGGCCAGGGCTTCAAGACCATGGCGCGCACCCTGGCGGAGGGAGCGACCGCCGGCAGTGACGCGAACCGCATTCTCGCAGAGGGCCTCGGCTTCACGGCGCGCGAGATCCGCGAGCTGCAGACCCTATCGCCCGATCAGGCGATGCTCCGGATCGGCGAGGCCTTCGACAAGACTGCCGACAGCGCGCAGAAGACCGCCGACATGGCCGCGGTCTTCGGGCGCGGCTACCAGAGCGTGCTCGCCCTCATCAAGGAGGGGCCGGAGGAGATCCGAAAGAACATCGCGCTGAGCGAGCGGCTCGGGATCACCTGGGATACGAAGACCGCCGCGGCCGGCGATCGGCTCGGCGACGCGATGGGCGTTCTGCGCGGCGCGCTCGAGGGCGTGAACAAGCGCGTCGTCGGGAACACGGAGACGCTCGATCCGCTGTCGGCGGCGATCGAGCGGGCGGCGCTCAAGGTGGCGGACCTCGGGAAGAACATCCCGCAGGACAAGCTCGACGCCATGCGCGCCGGGTTCCTCGCGGCCGCCGATGCGGCCGGCGACTTCATCGTCCGCGGCATCGACGCGGTGATTGCGCGTCTCCCGGCGCTGGGCGAGGCGCTGCGCGACGCGGCTGAGAACGCGGGGCGCTACCTGACGATCGCCGGCCGCGTGATGGAAGGCGCAGCGATCGGTTTCATGACTCCCGTGCCGGGCGGTGCGCTCTATGGCGCTGGGGCAGGCTTGGCGATCGGTCTGGCCACGGCGCCCGCGCGCAAGGAGGACCAGGACGCGGCGGCTGCGAGCCAGGCCGCCGCCTACAACCGCGAGATCGACCACCGCGTCGCGAGCTTCGAGCGGCTCGCGCAGGTGGCCGAAGCCGCTGGCAATGCCGAGCGTGCGGCAGATCTCCGCGGGCAGAAGAACGCGCTAATCGCCTCGCGCGTCACCGGCGCCGACGGCGGATCCTCGCAGGTGCCGGTCGAGGGCCCGACGTTCTCGCCGGCGCCGGCGTTCGTGCCGCCGACGCCCGGGACGAAGCCGGCATACGGTCGCTCGACGGCGGGGGGCGACAGCGCGGCGAAGTCCGCGGCCAAGGAAGAATACGAAGAGCTGCTCCGGCAGAAGCAGCTCGAGCTGGACGCGGTGGAGAAGAGCGCGGCCGACCGGCTCAAGGTCGAAGAGCGGTACACGGCACAGATCGCCGCCAAGTACGGCACGCAGTCGGCCGAGTACCAGAAGCAGCTCCACGATCAGAACCAGGCGGCGCGCGAGGCGGCCGACGAGCGCGCGAAGGTCCGGCGGATCGAGATCCAGGCGGAGAAGGACCACCAGCTTCGGGAGCTCGAGCTGCAACGCGACATCGACCAGCAGCTCTTGGACCGCGGCGACATCACGCACGAGGAGTTCCTCGCGCGCCTCCAGACCTACTACGACAAGCGCCGCGACATCATCATCGCGGCCGCGACCGAGGAGGCCGCCCTCGGGCCGCAGACGCCGGAGCAGCAAGCCCAGACCGCCGCGACCGTGCAGGGCGCGCAGGACGACCACAAGGCCGGCGGTGTCGATCTCGGGCAGCGGCGCGACGCGATGGGCAGGGAAGCCCTCAAGGAGTACGCCGCCGCCTGGGACGAGATGTGGACCGGCATCGAGGGATCCGCCCAACGCAGCATCACCGGGATGATCAACGGGACGATGCGCTTCAACCAGGCGGCCCGGAACATCACGAAGGCGGTGCTGAACGAGTTCATCCAGATGGGCATCAAGATGTTGTTCCACTTCGTGGCCGACATCGGGAAGATGGTGCTGGCCTGGATCTTCGGGGAGACGCTCAAGACCACCGCGACCGTCGTCAACACGCAGATTCGGCGCGGCGTGGAGGCGTCGGCGAACAAGGCGAGCGTCCTGGAGATGGCGATCATGGCCTTCTCCGGCGCCTACGCGTCCGCGTCGCAGATCCCCTACGTGGGGTGGATTCTCGGCCCGATCGCCGGCGCGGTCGCCTTCGCGGCAGTCGCTGCGAAGGGTGCCGGGATCAGCGCGAAGGGCGGCGCCGGCGACATCCCCGAGGACGGCACGCTCGGCATCCTGCACGCCCGCGAGATGGTCCTGCCGGCGCCGATCGCGCACCTGATCCGCGACATGGCGTCCGGCTACAGCGGCGGCGCGCTCCAGGGGGCGTCGGTGCCGCGGGCCACCTTCGGTCTACAAGCGCCGTCCCTCGGGGAGCCGAATCTCGCGCAGCTCGACGGCGTGCTGACGTCCGATGCGGCGCAGCGGATCGCCGGCGCGGCCGGCGGCGGTGACGCGGCGGGCGGCGGCGGCGGGCAGACGATCATCCACGTCCACGCGATCGACGCCAAGAGCTTCGCGCAGTTCCTGAAGCAACCGGCGAACGCCGCGGCACTGGACAAGGGCATGCGCGCTCGGGCGCGCCTGACGCAGCAGCGGCCGTAACGATGCCGACGCCGGTTCTCCCCACGACGCAGCCGGGGCTCGCGTGGAGCGTGCACAAGATCCCCTCGTTCACGTCCCGGGTGCAGCGAGCGGTGTCGTCGCAGCGGCGCGCGATCGCGCTGCAGAGCTACCCGACCTGGAAGTTTCAGCTCACGTGGACGGTCCTGCGCGACAGCAAGGCGACGTCGGTGAACGTCGCGCCGTCGTCCCCGCGGGACGAGCTGCGGAACCTGCTCGCGTTCTTCGTCGCGCGGCGGGGGCGCTTCGAGCCGTTCTTCTACGACGATCCGACCGACAGAGCGGTGACGTCGCAACAGATCGCGGTCGGCGACGGGACGACGACGCAGTTCCCCGTAGTTCGCGCGCTGGCGGGCTCGCTGTTCTCCGCGATCGAGCCCGTCGGCGGCATCAACGTCCTCAGCTCCGTGCTGGTGAACGGGGTCCAGCGGGTGAGCACGACGACCGTCAACAGCCCGCGCGACGGGTGGATCACCATCAGTCCGACGCCCGGCAACGGCCACGCGATCGTGGTGACGGGGACCTTCTACCACCGGTGCGCCTTCCTGAAGGACGAGGCCGACTTCGAGAACTTCGAGCGGGACCTCTGGCTGCTCAAGAAGCTCGAGCTGGAGACGGCGCGGGCGATATGAAGCGAGCGCTCGACACCAGCAGCGCGGACGTCACCGCGACCCTGCAAAGCTTCCTCGCGACGACCGACCACTTCGCGATGGTCGACCTCTACCTCTTCGGCTTCCCCTTCGGCGCGCCGTTCTTCGGCGGCTTCGCCACCTGGATGCCGATCGCCTCGAGCGAAGTGTCGATCCCCTGGCAGGGCTTTACGTATCAGGGCCTGGGGGCCCGCGTGGCCCGCGGCGAGATGACGGCCTCCCTCGGCGTCGAGGTCGACACGTTCGACGTCACGCTGATCCCCTACGCCGACGACGGCACGGTCGACGTGATCCCCGGCACCACGATGGGCCTGCCGCAGGCGGCGCAGTCGGGCCTGTTCGACGGGGCGCTCCTCACCATCCAGCGGGTGTTCCTGCCGAACCCGCCGCAGTACGGGCAGGCGCTCGGCATCGTCGGCGGCGTCAAGCTCTTCGTGGGCGCCGTCGCGGAGCCGGTGATTGATCGGCAGAAGATCGTGCTGCGCGTGCGGTCGCGGCTCGACC
>RXID01011532.1:0-17041 GCA_005019695.1 Trichopus zeylanicus subsp. travancoricus
AGTTACAGTAGTAATAGTAATAGCAGTTGTAATAATAGGAGTAATAGGAGTAGCAGTAATTTTATTAGCTGAGGTAATAGTAGGTGTAGTTTTAGGGGTAGGAACTGGTGTATAAGTAATTGTAGTAGTAGTCATACTCGTAGTAGTAGTAGTAGTAGTATTAGTAGTAGCGGCAGCAGCAGTAGTAGTACCAGTAGTCATAATCGTAGTAGCAGTAATAGTAGTAGTAGTAGTAATTGTATTACTAAGAGTTGTAGCTATAGTAGCAGCAGTAGTAGTGGTTGTTGGAGTAGTAGCAGTAGTAGGATTAGTAGCAGTAGTGGCAGTAACAATAGCAGCAGTAATGGCAATAGTAGTAGTAGTAGAAGCAGCAGCAGCAACAACAGTAGTTATAGTAGCAGGACTAATAGCAACAGTAGCAGCGGTAGTAATAGTAGTAGTAGAAGTAATTTTAGTAGTAGTTGTAGTATTTGTCGTACAAATAGTAGTACTAGATGTAGTATTTATTATTGTAGTAGTAACTGGAGTAGGTGTAGGAGTAGGGGTTGTAGTTGGATCAATAATAATAGTAATTATAGTAGTAGGAAAAGTAGTAGTAGTAGCAGGAGGAGTAGTAGTAGTAGCAGGAGGAGTAGTAGGAGTAGCAATAGATGTAATAGCCATAGTAGTAGAATAGCATTAGAAATAGCTGCAGTTGTGGTAGTTGTAGTAGTGGCAGTAGCAGTAGCAGTAGCAGTAGTATAACCAATAGTAATCACAATAATAAGAGTAGTAGCTATAGTAGTAGTTGTAGTAGTAGTAATAGTAGCAGTAGTTCTTGTTATTCTTGTAGTAGTAGTAGTTGTAGTGATTGGTGCAGTAGTAGTAGTACTGGCAGTTGAAACAGTAGTACCAGCAATAGTAGCGGTTGTTGATGTTGTTGCTGTTGTAGTAGTAGTAACAGAAGAAGTAGTTGCTGTAGTAGTTGTTGCAGTAGTAGTAGGATTAGTAGCAGTAGTAGAAGTAGTAGTAGTTGTAGTAGTACTTGAAGTACAAGTAGTAGTTGTAGTAGAAGTACTAGTAGTAGTAGTAGTATTAGTAGTAGTGATCGTAATAGAAGTAGGAGTAGTAGTAGTAGTAGTAGGCATTGTCGCCGCAGCAGTCGCAGCATTAGTAGTTGTTGTAGTAGTTGTAGTACTAGAAGTATTAGCAGTACTAGTAATAATAGTAGTAGTAGTAGCAGTAGTAGTTGTTGTAGAAGTAGTAGTTGTTGTACTAGTAGCAGTAGTGAAGCTAGGTGTAGTACTAGTAGTTGTAGTAGTAGTTGTAGCAGTAGTAGTAGAAGTAGTAGTAGTGCTAGAGTTAGTGGTTGTAATAGGAGTTGGTGTTGGACTAGGGGTAGTAGTATGAGCAGTGGTAGTGGTAGTAGTTATTGTAGTAGTAGGAATAGTAGAATTAGAAATAGAAGTAGTAGCGGTTGAGGTAGTAGAAATAGTTGTAGTAGTAGTTGCAGTAGTAGTAGTAGTAATAGCAATAGAAGTAGTAGTAGCAGTAGCAGAAGTAGAAGTAGTAGTAGTAGTAGGTAGTAGTTGCAATAGTAGTCATAGTAGTAGTAGCAGCATTTGTCATTGCGGAAGATGTAGCAGTAGCACCCAAAGCAGTAGTAACAGTAGTAGTAGTAGTAGTTGCAGTAGCAGTAGCAGTAGTAGTAATAGTTGTAGTTGTTGTAGTAGTGGTAGCAGTGTTAGTAGCAATAGTAGATGTAACAGCAGTAGTAGTAACACTAGTAGTAGTATTGGCAATAGTAGTACTAGTAGCTGCGTAGTAGTGGTCGTAGTGGTACTAATAGAAGCGGTAGTAGTAGTGGGAGTAGTAGTAGCTGTAGTAGTTGTAGTAGTAGTAGAGGTACCAGCAGCACTCATAGTCATAGTAGTAGTTGCAGAAGCAGTCGTGGCAGTAGTAGTACTACTGCTGACTACCACTAACGCTACTACTTTTACTACTACTAGTACTACTAGTACTACTACTATTATTACTACTAATGCTTCTACTAGTACTACTACTACTACTACTGCTCCTACTACTCGTAATACACCTACCACAACTACTACTATTACTAATAATACAACTACGACTGTTACTACCAATACCATTAATACTATTATTATTTCTACTACTACCAGTCTACTACTATTACTGCTGCTACTACTACTACTATTACTACTACTACTACTACTACTTCTCCTAGTACTACTGCTGCCGCCGCTACCGCCAATGTTGCTGCTACTACTACTACTATTACTAATGTTGCTACTACTATTGCTACTGTGACTGCTACAACTGTTGTTGTCACTACTGCCACGTCTACGAGTGCTGATGCGAATTCTACTACTACTACTACTACAACCTCTACTACAATTAGTACGACTGTTACTGCTACTACTAATACTATTGCTACTGCCACTACTACTACTATTACTACTACTACTGCTACTGCTACTATAGCTGCTGCTGCTGTTGCTAATACTACAACTACTGCAACTACTACTACTACTACTAATACTACTACTACTACTCCTACAACTACTATTGATGCTGCTGCTGCTACTACAACTGCTATTACTATTGCCATTACTACTGCTACTACTGCTATGAGTACTACTGCTACTACTTCTTCTACAACTACTTATGCTACTCCTCCTACTACTACTATTATTTCAACTACTACTACTACTGCTGTTGTTGTACTTGTACTGCTACTGCTACTACTATTACTACTACTGCTGCTGCTGCTACTGCTACTACTACTGCTACTACTACTACTACTACTACTTCTGCTACTGCTACTTCTACTACTACTACAACAACTAGTACTACAACAACTACTGCTGCTACTACTGCCACTACTGCTGCTACTATTGCAATAACTACAGCTACTACGACCACTACTGTAGTCACTGCTACTACTAATATTAATGTTGCTGGTACCACTACTACTTCCACAGCAGTAACTACTACAACTCGTACTACAATTGCTACTACTACCATTGCTACCTCTACTACAACAGCTATTACTACTATTACCACAAAAGCTACCACTGCTCCTACTACTACCACTACTACTACAATTACTCCTACTACTGCTGCAACTACTTCAACTGCTACTACTTCTGTTGTTGCTGTTGCTCCTACTGCAACAACCGATACTACTACTAATACTACAACTACCTAGGCTCCTACCTCTACTTCTACTACTACTGCCACTGCTACTACAACTACTACAACTACAAATACTACTACTACTATTACTATTACTACTATTGTAGCTAATGGTACAACTTCTACAACAACTTCTACTGCAACTAATACTACTACCAGTGTTACTTCTGCTACAACTATAGCAACTACCACTACTACTACTTCTCCTACAACTACTGCTACTGGTACCTCTACTACTACTACAGCTACTACTGTAATAATTACTACTACTTCTACTACTACTGCTGCGACTGCTACAGCTACTACCACAACAACAACTACTACTACTTTTGCTACTACTACTGCTAGTAGTATTGTTATTCCTACTCTAACTACACAAACTACTATAGCTACGACTACTGCTACTTCTCCTACTACTACTTCTTCAGCTACTACTACTTTTATTTCTATTTCTACTACTACTACCAATGTTGATGCTTCATCTACAACTGCTACTCCTTCTGTTGCTTCTACTACAACTACTACTTCTACAACTACTGCTACTAATACTACTACTAGTACTATTACTAATGCTACTACTATTACTACTATAACTGCTAAAAGTACATCTTCTACAATTACTTCTACTACTACTACTACTACTACTACTACTACTTCTCCTACAACTACAACAACAACAACTACTACTACTAATTCTCCTACAACTACGACTACAACTACTCCCACTTCTGCTACTACTACTACTACTACTACTACTACTAGTCCTACAATAACTACTACTACAACAACTTTTGCTACTGCTGGTACTACTACTGCTACTGCTACCACTACCAAAACAACTACTACTGCTACTACTGCGACTGCTACTACTATCATTGCTACTACTACCACTACCATAATAACTACTGTTGCTTCTACTCCTATTGCTCCTACTATTGTTGCTTCTACTATTACTGCTGCTGCTACTACTGCTACTACGGCCACGACTGCTACTACTACTACTACTATGGTTACTGTGGCGGCTACTACTGCAATAACTACTGCTACTACGACTGCTACAACTATTACTACTAATACTACTACTACTTCTGCTACTGCTGCTACAACTTCTACTATGACTACTACTAATACTAATACTACTACTGCTACTACTACAACTGCGGCTACTTCTGCTAATACTACTGGTACTACTATTACTACTAACACTACTGCAACTGCAACTACTACTACTCCTACTTCTATTGCTACACCTGCTACTACCACTACTACTATTGCTGCTACTCCTACTACCACTACTATTGGTGCTACTACAACGCTATTACTATAACTACTGTTATTACTATTGTAGTTACTACTACTACTATTACTGCTACTGATATTACAACTACTGCGGCTACTGATACCACTACTACCATTATTACTAGTACTACTACTGCTACTGCTACAACTACTGCTTGTGCTATTGCGACTGCTATGACTACTACTTCAACCACTACTACTGCTACTACTACTGCTGCTGCTAGTACTGCTATTACTGTTATTGCTGCTACTACTAATACTACTAGTACTACTCCTACTAGCATTAATGCTGCTGTTGCTTCATCAACTACAACTACTAATATTGCTACTACTACTGGTACTAATACTACTACTGTTTTTACAACTACCACTACTACTATGACAACTACTACATCTTCGACTGCTTCTGCTACTACTATTACTACTGCTACAAGTACCACTCCTACTACTACCACGACTACTATTACTACTGCTACTATTACTACTGCTAATGCTTCTATTACTTCTACTTCCACTGCTACAACGATTACTACTATTACAACTGCTACTATTTCTGCTACTGCCACTGCTCCTGCGATTACAACTACGGCTACAATTGCTGCTGCATATTCTACTACTACTATAGCAACTATAGATACTACTACTACAACCTCTACAACTACTAGGACTACTACTTCTACTACTATTACTGCTTCTACTAGTACTACTACTACAACTACTGCAGTTGCTGCTACAATTATTACTAGATCTGCTACTATTACTGCTACTACTATAGCTATGACTTTTGCTGCCACAATTACTACGGCTACGAGTGCTACTGCTATTTCCACAACTACTACAACAACTATTGCTACTACTACTACTACTTCTACAACTACCACTACTGTTACTACTACTACTGCTATATCCACTAATGCTATTACTACTGCTCTGCTACTACTGCTACTACTATTGCTGCTGTTGCTGCTACTACTACTGCTACTGCTGCAATTGCTACACTATTACAACTACTTCTACTACGACTATAACTCGTACTAGTGCTACAACTTCTACTGCTACTGCTTCTGCTACTACAACTTTTGTTACAAATACCCCTATGACTACTACTACAACTTACTACTACTACTACTACTACTGCAACTAATGCCAATGCTACTACTTCTACGACTACTACTACTAAGACTAAGTACTACTACGACTACTTCTACTGCTGCTATTGATTCTATTGCTACTACTACTATTACAACTGCTATGGCTGCAACTACTGCCACAACTGTTGCTGCTTCGGCTTCTACTACCACAACTGTTGCTCCTATACAACTAATACTACTACTGCGGCTACAACTACTACTACTATAGCAGCTGTGACTACCACTAATTCTGCAACTACTGCTCCTACCGCTACAACTTCTACTACTACTTCTACTACTACTACCGCTGCTACTGCTACGACTACTACTACTACTACTACGACTACTACGGCTGCTACTTGCACTACTACTACTAAAACAACAGCTATTGCTATTAGTACTACAACTAATACTGCTTTTAGTACTACTGCTACCGATAGAACTACCACTTGCCATACTACTACTAACACTACTACCCCTGCTGCTTCTACTGCTACTAATACAACTACCGCTACAACTACTTCGCCTTCTACTACCACTAGCTCAACTACTACTTCTATTACTAATTCTACTACAACTCCTACTAATACAACTACTACAACTATTTCAACTGCTACTACTACTACTACTTCTAATACTTCTACAACTACTGTTAATACTTCTTCTGCTACTACTACTACACCAACTACCTCTATTGCTACAACTACTACCACTTCTACTACTACTACTACTACAGCTACAATAGCTACTACACAGCTACTATCGCTACTGCTGCAACTGCAGCACCTGCTACTACTACCACTATACTTCAGCTTCCACTGCTACTACCACTACTATTGTTAAGACTAATACTTCTGCTACTGCTACTACTGGAAGAATTGTTTCAAATGCTACTATGGCTCCTACTGCTACTACTACTATTAATATTGCTACTACTACTACAACCTCTTCAACTAATTTTGCTACTAACATGACTGTCATTACTACTATGACTACTACTACTAATACTACTACTGGGGCAACTATAATTGCTACCACTACTATTAAAACTAGCACTATTTTGCTACTGTTGCTACTATTACTACTACTACTACTACTACTACTACTACTACTACTACTATTACAGCTACTTATGACACTACTAACACATCTACCACCACCACTACTACTATTGCTACTACTACTACTACTACTACTGCTACTAGAACTACTATTGCTGCTACTATTGCTACTACAACTATTGCTACTACTATGACTACTACTATAGAGAATACTGCTACTATAGAGAATACTGCTCCTTTATTACAAGTACTACTAGCTATTCTACTACTACCACTCCTGCTCCCACTACTATTGCGACTGCTACTACTACTACTACTACTACCACAGCTACTGCTGCTACTACTACTTCTATTACTACTACTGCTACTATTGCTATTTCTCAAACAACAACAACTACTGCGACTACTACTACACCTTCTCCGACAACAACTACTACTGCTACAACTATGGCTAATACTACAACTGCTACAACTATTACGGCTACTGCTACTACTACAACTCTTACAGCTACTGCAACTACTGCTTTTGTTACTATTGATACTACTACTCCTGCTACTACTAACACTACTAGTACTGCTGCTACTACCCCAAATACTACTACTATAGTTACTACTGCTTTAACTACTACTACTTCTACTAGTATTGCTACTGTTGCTACTACTACAAATTAAACTACTACTACCGCTACTGCTAATACTACTACTACCAATGCTGCTGCTACTACTTCTGCAACTAATATTGTTACTACTACTACTACTATTTCTACTACTGCTACTACTGCTACTACTACTACAATGACTACGACTATTGCTACTACGACTGCTACTAGTACTGCTACTAGAACCAATACTATAACTGCGACTACTACTAGTACTACTACTATTATTACTATTACTACTACTATTACAACTACTACTACTTCTGCTACTATCAATTTAGCGGCTAGAATAACTGCTACTACAACCACTACTACTCCTACTATGATGATAATACTTCTACCACCAGTACTACTAATACTACTACTACCACTACAACAATTACAACTGCTGCAACCAATACTATAGCTACTACTACTACTACTACTACTACTACTGCAACTACTACTACTACAACTAGAACTTCTATTACTACTTTTACTACCACTGTTGCTACTACTACTACTACTACTATTACTACTACTACTTCTTCTACCACTACTACTACTACAAGAACTACTACTACTACTACTATGACTATTATAACTACTACTATTGCTACTACTAATACTACACAAACTACTAGTACTACATCTACAACTACGACCACTAGAACTATTACTACAACTACTACACCTACACATACTACTACTACTACTACTGCTACCAATACTACTACTACTACTACTACGACTACAACAACAACAACTACTACTTCTACAACTAATACTACTACAGCTACAACTACTACTCTAACTACTACTACTACTACTCCTGCAACTACTATGAGTATTACTACTACTACTGCAACTATTACTGCTATAACAACAACTACTACTTTTTCTACTACAACTACTGCTGCTACTGCTACTACAATTATTACTATTACTATTGCCACAACTACTTCGACAACAACAACAACAACTACAACTATGACTACTACTCCTACTACTTCTACCACTACTACTACTCCTACTACCACTACAACAACAACAACTACTACTACAACAACAATTACTGCTATTACTATGTCTAACACTACTACTACTCATAACGCACCTAGTAAAAATACTAATATTACTAATATTACTACTACTATTATTACTACTATGACTATTATTATTACGACTGCTGCTCTTGCTATTGCTACTACTACTACAAAAAAAACTACTACTACTAATATTACAACTACCATTCTTACTACTACTATTACAATTACTACGACAAACACTACTACTCATACTACTATTGCTACTACTACTATGGCTACTACTACTACCACTCCTCCTCCTACTACTACCACTACTAAGGCTACTACTGCTATTACAACTACTATTACTACTGGTATTCCCAACTTTTATTACTAAACCTACGACTACTCCTGCTACTATTACTACAACAATTACTTCTTCTTCTTCTTCTTCTTCTATTACTACTACTACTACTACTACTACTACTACCCCTGCTACTGCTACTACACTTGCTGCAGCTACTTCTACTACAACTATTGCGACTACCACTACTCCGTCTACTACTTGTACTGCGACTACTACTACTTGAATTACTGCTAATCCTACAAGTACTACTATTACTACTACTAATACTACTACTATTGCCACTTGCACTACTACTACTAATGCAACTACCGGTACTCGTACCTCTACTATAACTCCTCCTACTACAACTACTACTACTGCTACAACTACTACTACTACTACAACTCCTACTATAGCTACTACTATTACAACTACTACTACTCCTACTACTACTACAACTATAGCTACTACCAGTACCACTACTACGACTACTACTACTCCTAGAACTACTACTACTACTACTATTACAACTACTACTACTCCAGCTACTACTACTACTACTACTACTATTGTTACCGCTACAACTCCTTCTACTGTTACTACTACTTCTGCTACAACTGCGCTACAACAACAACTACTACGGCTACTATTACTGCTGCTACTACTACTACTATAGTGAACACTACTACTACTACAACACAACTACTTCTGCTACTGTTGCCACTGTTGCTAGTGCTACTACAACAACATTTATTGCTACAACGACTGCTACTGCTGCTGCTTCTGTTACAACTACCACTACTGCTGCTCTTGCAACAACTTCTACCACTACTACTACAACGGCCACTAGTAGTACAATGAGTTTTACTACTGCTACTACTGCGACAAGAGCAACAACATCTTTTGCTACTACTAATAGCACTACTGCCACTATTGCTACCACAACTACAATAGCTACAACAACAACTACTACTACGACTACTACTGCTGCTGCTACTATTACTACTACTACTACTACTACTACTACTACTACTACTACAACAACTACTACTACAACAACAACAACTACTACTACTATTACTACTACTACAACTACAACTACTACTATTATTACTACTACTACATCTACTACTACTACTACTACTCCTACTGCTACTAATACAACTACGACCTCTACTACTACCTGTACTACTACTACTACTACTACTACAAATTCTATTACTATTACTACTACTACTACTACTACTACTACTACTACTACTACTACTACTACTACTACTACTACTACTACTACTACTACTACTATTACTACTACTACTATTACTACTACTACAACAACAACAACAACTACCACTACTACTACAACTACTAGAACTATTACGACTACTACTGCAAGTACTACTTTTGCTAGTACCATTACTTCTACTCCTACCACTACTATTATTACTAATACAATTATTATCACTATTCCTACTTCTACTACAACTACTACTACTGCTACTACTCCTACTATTATTACTACTATTTTTGCTACTACGTCTGCTACGTGTACTGGTACTTCTGCTACTACTCCTCCGACTACTACAATTACTACTAATACTATTGCTATTGCTGCTGCTACTACTATTACTGTTACGACAATTTCTATTTCTACTGCTACTACCAGTACTTCTACAGCTACTCCTACTACTACTCCTACTACTACTACGACTACTATTACTACTGCAACTACTGTTACTACTAATACTAATACTATTACTACTTCAACTTCTACTACTACTCCTACTCCTATTTCTACTCCTCCTACTGCTACTACTACCACTACGACGATGACTACTACTACTACTACTACTACTACTTCTACAACTACTACTACCGCTATTAGTACTACTGCAACTATTACAACTAGTACTACTACAACAACTACTACTACTGCTACTATGACTACTGAAACTACTACTACTACTTCAACTATTAGTACGACTGCTACTACTATGACTACTACTATTACTTCAGCTGCTACGGCTACGACAGCTACTCATACTGCTACCACTACTACTACTACCACTACTCTTACTGCCGCTACTTCTACTACTACCACTGTGACTACAACTACTACTTCCACAACAACTACTATGACTACTACTGCTACTACTGCTACACTACTACGACAACTAATACTAGTTGAATTACTACTACACCTAGGACTACAACTGTTACTACAACTATTACTGCTACTGTTGCTACTACCACTACTACTACTCCTTCTGCAACTATTGCTACTCGTACTTCTACTATTATTTCTACATATACTACTATGACTCCCATGACTGCTACTACTACTACTCCTACTACTACTACTGCTACAAATACTACTACAGCTACTACTACTACAACTACTACTCATACTGCTGCTACATCTGCTACTTCTTCTACTACTACAACTACTACAACTAGAACTACTGCTAATACTTCTACTGATACTGCTACTACTACTACTACTACTACTCCCGCTACTAGTGCTACTATTACTAGTACAAGTACTACTACTACTAATACTGCAACTACTACTGCTGCTACTACTACCACTATGGCAACTACTTGTACTACTTCTACAACTACTACTACCACTACTATTACTACTACTACTACACCTACACATACTACTACCACTACTACTGCCACCAATACTACTACTATTTCTACTGCTGCAACTACTACTACTCCTCCTCCTCCTACTACTACTACTATTGTACCTACTAATACTACGACGACTACTACTATTACTACTCCTACTACTACTATGCATAACACCACTGCTACTGCAACTATAAGTGCTACAACTACAACTACCACAACAACGACTACTATTACTACTGCTATATTGCTACTTCTGCCGCTAATACAATTACTGCTACTACTATTATGGCTACTGCTACAACCACACAACCACAACACCAACTGCTACTGCAACTACTACTTCGGTTTCAACTGCTACAATACTACTGCTAATACTACCACCACTACTACTGCTGCTACTACAACTGCTATTGCTACTACTACTGCTTCTACTACTACAACTATAACATTAACTACTACTACTTCAACTAATAATACTGCTACTGTTACTACTGACACAACTGCTACTACAATAACTACTACTACTGCGGCTACTATACCGCAACTACTACTACTACTACTACTGCTACTACTGCTACTACCACCAATACTACTACTCTATTGCTTCTACTACTACTACTACTACTAATACTAATACAACTACAACTACTACAATGCCTATTGTGGCTGCTACTCCTACTACTACTACTCCCACCACTACTGGTACTATTATCACTATTACTACTACGACTACTACCATTATACTGCCACTACTACTACGACTACTACTATTCCTACTCCTACTACTACTGCTACAACAACTACTTTTACAAGTACTACTCATACTACTACAACTACTCCTACACAAACTAGTGCCACTAATATTACAACGACTAGTACTAACATTATTACTGCTACTACTACTACTCCAAATCATACTACTGCTGTTACTACAACAACAACAACTTCTACTACTATTGCTAATACTACTATTATAAGAGGAACAACTACTACTACTACTACAACTACAACTATTGCTCCTATTGCTATTGCCATTGCAACTACTACAACTACTACCACTAGTACAACTACTACTCCTACTAGTACTACTACTACAACTACTGTTACAACTACTACAATTATCACTCCTTCCACTACTGCTACTGGTACTGCTACTACTACTCCTATTACAACCACTACTACTACTTCTACTACTAGTACAACTGCAACTACAACTACTCCTGCTACTACTGCTGTTGATGCTACTACTACTACTACTACTACTACTCCCTCTACTACTACTACAACTACTACAATACGACTACTACTACTCCATCTACTACTACTACTACTACTATGATTACTACTACCACTACTATTGCTACTACTACTACAACCGCAACTACTAGCACTATAACTTCAGCCACTACAACAACTACTACTGCTCCTGCTGCAACTACTTTTATAGCAACTACTACAACTACTCCCACTACTACTACTACTGCTACTAGTGCTACTATTAATACTACTACTACTACTACTTCTACTACTACTGTTGTTGCTACTAGTACTACCACTACTACTACAACTGCTACTCCTACTACTGTTGCTGCAACTACTACCACTACTATTGCTACTACTACTACTACTACTACTGACACCAATACTACTACTACTACTACAACAACAATAACTACGACTACCACCACTAATACTACTTTAGCTAGTACTACTATGACTTCTACTACTCCTACTCCTACTACTATTACCATGATTACTACTACCACTACTATTGCTACTAGTACTGCTACTGCAACTATTAGTTCTATAACTGCAACAACTACTACTACTGCTACTTCTGAAACAACAATTACTATTATTGATACAATTATTATGGCTGCTGCCACTACTGCTACAACTGCTGCTGCTAATGCTACTAATGCTGCTACTGCCACTACTACTAATATCACTGTTACGACTACTACTCCTACTACTACTACTACTCCTACTACTATTACTACTACTTCCACTTCTTCTCCTACTACTACTAGTACTAATACTACTACTACTACTACAACTTTTCCTACAACCACTGCTACTACGACAACTACTACTGCTACTACTGCTTCTACTACAACAACTACTACTCTTGCTGCTAATGCTACTAAAACTTCTACTTTGACAATAACTGCTGCTACTGCAACTACTTCAACTGCTATTACTACAACTACCTCTACTACTAGTACTACTATGGCTATTACTACTATAACTACTGCTACTACGACTACTACTACTACTACTACTTCTACAACTACTACTACTGCTACAATAACTACTACGACTACTACTGCTACCGCTATTACTACCGCTCCTACTGCTATTGCTATTATTGCTACTACTACTACTACTTCTACTATTGCTACTTCTTTTACTATTGCTGCTGCTACTACTACTACTACTACTACAATAGCTACTAATATTGTTGTGACTACTACCACTACGACTACAAATCCTACTATTTCTACTACTACAACAACAACAACTATTACTACTACTAATAATAGTACTACTACTAACGATGTTGTTATTGCTTCTACCATTACAACTACTACTTGTTCTATTGCTACTACAATTACTTCTACTACTACGACTTCACTACCACTACGACAACTTGTACAACTATTACTATTACTGTTACTACTACTACTACAACAACAACCTACTATTGCTACTTCTTCTATTATTGCTACTACTACTACTACTACAATAACTACAACAGCTACTAATATTGTTGCTACTACTACCACTACGACTACTAATACTACTATTTCTACTACTACTACAACAACAACTATTACTACTAATAATAATAGTACTACTACTAATGATGTCGCCGCTACTGCTACCATTACAACTACTACTCCTATTGCTACTACGACTACTTCTACTACTGCGACTTCACTACCACTACAACAACTTGTACAACTATTACTATTACTGTTACTACTACTACAACAACAACAACAACTACTACTGAGGCTACTACTACTAGTAGTAGTAGTACTAGTACTACTACTTCTACTACTGTCGCTAGTACTACTACTACTACAGTAACTACTACTACTACTACTATTAGTACTACTACTGTTGCTGCTAGTTCTACTACTACCACTATTGGAACTAACACTGCTCCTCCTGCTACTGCTACAACTATTGCGACTACTACTGCCATTACTACTCCTGTGGCTACTGCTACTACAATAACTACTACGACAACTGCTGCTGCTACAATTACAACAACTACTACTGCTACTACTGCTACTACTACTGCTACTACTGCCACTACTGCTGCTACTACTACTACAACTACTACTACTACTGCTACTGCTACTGCAACTACAAATAATACTGCTACTGCTACTGCAACTACAAATAATACTGCTGCTACAACTACAACTACCACTGCTATCACCACTACTATTGCTACTACTATTACTGCTATTTCTACTGCTACCACTACTGTTGATACTACATCTACTTCTACCACTTTTGCTACTAATGCTACTACTATAACAACAACAACAACAACTACTACTAATACTACAACTATTGCTGCTGCTGCTGCTTCTACAACAATTACTACTACTCCCACAACTACCACTATTACCATTACTAATATTACGACAACCGCTACAACCATTACCACTACTACAACTGTAACTACTACTACTCCTACTACTACTATTACTACAACCAATACTACTAATACTCCAATGACTACTACCACTACTCCTATTGCAACTTCTACTACTCCTACTACTACGACTATTATTACTACTACTACCATTGCTACAAATTCTCCTATTATAACTACTAATACTGCTACTACTCCTACTACTATCAACTACTTCTACTACCAGTACTAGTAATACTACTGTTACTACTACTACTACAACAACAACAACAACTACTACTACTACAACTACTACACTACTGCAACTACTGCTACAACTACGACTACTACTACTACTCCTACTACTTCTACTACTGCTGCTACTACTACTCCTACCAATACTACTACTACTCCTACTACTTCTACTACTGCTTCTACTACTACTCCTACCAATACTACTACTACTACTACTTCTACTACTACTACTACTAATACTACTTCTACTACTATAAGTGCTACTACTATTGCTACTACTACTACTACTCCCACTACTCTAGCTACTACTACTACTAGGACTATTACAACAACTCCTACTTCTACAATTGCTACTACGACAACTACTAGCACTACCATTGCAACTACTCCAACTACTTCTACTACTACTACTATTACATGCACTACTGATACCAATACTACTACTACTATTACTATGACTACTACTACTACTACTACAGCTACTACTACTACTACTCCTACTACTACTACTACTATGATTACCACTAGCATGACTATTGCTATTACTGCTGCTACTGTAACGACTACTACTGCTACAACTGCTATTGTTGTTGCTACTTCTACAACTGCTACAACTGATGTTGCTCTTTCTGCTATTGCTACTAATACTTCTGCCACAATAATAACTTCTGCTATTGCTACTACTTTAACTACTCTTACTATAATTGCCACAACTACTAGCACTACTATGGCTACTACTATTACTAACACTATTGTTGCTACTACTACCACTACTACTTCGACAACTGCTACTGCTGCAAAACGGGTACTACTACTACTAATACTACTTCCACAACTACTACTACTGCTTCTACTACTGCTTTTGCTTTAGCTACTATTGCCGCTACTATTACTACTACCACTACTACTACTGCTACAACTGCTATTGCTACTTCTACTGCTACTACAATTACTACTACTACTACTACTACCGATACTCCTACTGCTACAACGACAACAACTACTACTCCTACTACAACTACTTCTACAATTGCTACTACTACTACAATGGGTACTACTACGACAACAACTGTTACTACCACTGCTACTATTGCTTATACAACAACAACTACTGCTACTACTGCTACTGCTGCGGCAGCTAATGCTGCTGCTACTACTTTTACTACTACTACTACTGCCACCACAACTGCTACTGCAACAGTGGCTCCTACTACTACTATTGTTGCTACTGCTGCTGCTGCTACTACTACTACTACAACCACTAATGCTACTACTGCTACTTCGACTACTATTACTTCTACAACTAATGCTGCTAATACTACAACTACTACTACTATAGATGCTACTATTATTGTTGTTGCTGCTGCTTTTTATGCTACTACTACTACCACCACTAGTACTACTACTAGTAGTACTGTTGCTACTGCTGCTTATTCTACTACTACTCCTCCTACTTATTAAGCTACTACTACTACCGATACTACTTCTACTTTTGCAACTAATACTATTTCAACTACTACTACTACTACAACTACTACTACAACTACTACTACTACAACTACTGCTACTAACACTACTACTACTGCTGCTGCTGCTACTGCAACTATAACAACTTCTACTATTACTACTACTATTGCTAATACTATTACTACTGCTACTCCAATGGCTACTACTATTTCTACTACTACAACAACAACCACTACTACTACTACTGCTGCTGCTGCTACTACTACTACTACTACTACTACTACTACTACTACTACTATTACTACTACTGTGGCTACCACTACCACT
>RXID01011533.1:0-15830 GCA_005019695.1 Trichopus zeylanicus subsp. travancoricus
TAGTATTAGTAGTAGTAGTGGTAGTAGTAGTAGTAGCAGTAGTTGTTGTTGTTGTTGTAGTAGTGGTAGTTATAGCAACAGTAGTAGTAGTGGTAGTAGTAGTAATAGGAATAGTAGTGGTAGTAGTAGTAGTATTAGTAGTATTAGTTGTAGCAGTAGCAGTAGTAATAGGAGTAGTAGTTGAAATAGCACTGATAGCAGTAGTAGCATTAGTTGTTGTAGAGGTAGTGGTAGAGTAGTAGTAGTAGCAGTAATATTAGTAGTAGTAGTAGCAAGAGTAACAGCAGTAATAATGACATTAGTCGTACTAGTGGTAGTAGCTGTAGTAGTAGTAGAAGTTGTTGATGTACTAGCATAAGTAGTAGCAGTAGTAGCATTTGTAGTAGTAGCAGAAGAGGTAGGTATAGTAGTGGGAGAAGTAGGTATCGTAGTAGTAGTAGCAGTAGCAGCAATTATAGCACCTGCCGCAACAGCCGCAGTAGTAGCAGTAGATGTAGTATTAGTAGCAAAAGTAGTTGTAGTATGAATAGTAGTAGTAGTAGAAGAAGTATTTGTTGCAATAATAATAGTACTCGTTGTAGAAGTTGCAGAAGTAGTCGCAGTAGTAGTAGCAGTTGTAGTAGTTGCAGTAGTAGTACTAGTGGAAGTAGTAGGCATAGTAGTATTATTAGTGGCAACAACAACAACTTCAACAGCAATGGTAGTAATAGTTCTAATAGTTTTAGTAGTGGTAGCAGTTGCATTAGTAGAAATAGTAGTAGTTGTAGTAGCCATATTAGTAGTTGCAAGAGCAACAACAGTAGTAGTAGTAGTAGTAGAGGTAGCAGTAGTACTAGTTGTAGTAGTAGCAGTAATAGTAGTAGCAATAGGAGCAGTAGTAGTAGTAGTAGTAACAGTCGCAACAGCAGCAGCAGCAACATCAGTAGTAGCAGTCACAGTAGTAAAAGTACTAGCAGTAGTAGTAGTGGTTGTAGTACAACTAGCAGCAGTTGTAGTAGTAGTAGAAGTAGAAGTAGTAGTAGTAGCAGTAGCACTAGTAGTAGTAGTAGTAGAAGTAGAAGTAGTAGTAGTAGCAGTAGCACTAGTAGTAGTAGTAGTAGTAGCACTAGTAGTAGTAGTAGTAGTAACACTAGCAGTTGGAGTAGTGGCAACCGCAGTCCCAGCAGTAGTAGTAGTAGTAGCACTAGTAGTAGTAGTAGTAGTACCACTAGCAGTTGGAGTAGTGGCAACCGCAATCCCAGTAGTAGTAGCAGTAGTAGTAGACGTAGAAGTAGCAACAGTAGTAGTAGTAGTACTACTGCTACTACTATTGCTTCTATTACTACTGCTACTACTGCTGGTGCTACGACTACCACTACTACTACTCTTGCTGCTGTTACCGCTATTACTGCTAAAATTACTACAACTACTACAACTTTAACTACTAGCACTTCTACTCATGCTACAACTGCTGCTACTACTACTACAACTGCTACTACTACTAATGTTACTGCTACTGCTACTACTACTGCAACTACTACTACTAGTACTACTGCTACTACTACTGCAACTATTTTTACTACTGCTGTTGCTACTACTAGTCCAACTTCTACTACTAAAACTCATACAACTAATACTACTGCTACTGCTTCTGCTACTACAACTGCCACTACTACTACTGCTTTTCCTACTACTACTACTTCAGCTACTAGTACTAGTACTTCGGCTACTACTATTACTACTGCTACAGTTATTGCTACAACAGCTACAACTACTGCTACTACTACTGTTGCTGCTGCTACTTCTACCACTACTACGGCTAGTACAATAGCTACTACTACTGCTACGATTATTACTACTACTACTACGACGACTACTACTACTACTACTACTCCTACTACTACACCAGTACAACAACAACAACAACAACAACTACTACTACTACTATGATTACAACAACTACTACTACTACGATTACAACTATAACTACTCCTATTGCTAGGACTACTAAACCTACTACTAAAACTGCTACTACTGCTACTACAACTATTTCTATGACTCCTACAGCTACTACTACTACAATTTAAACTATTGGTACTACTCTCACTATTACAACTACTACTCCTACTGTTACTTCTACTACTCCAACTACTACTTCAACTATTACTACAGTTACTACTTCTGCTACTACCAGTACTACTACTACTAGGTCTACTACAACTACAACAACTACAACAACTAGCATTACAACTACCACAACTACTACTGTAACTACAACAACAACAACTACTACTAGCTATAGCTACCAATACTGCTTCTACTACTGCTACTACTACTACAGCTATAGCTACTGCTTGTACTACTACAACAACAACTACTACTACTTCTACTACAACAACAACAATAACTACTACTACTACAATTACTACTCTTGCGACTACAACAACAACAACTACTACTTCTACTACAATTACTACTCTGCGACTACAACTACCACTTCTATTACTACTACTACTATGACTCTTTGCCCTACTACTATTTCTTTACTATTGCTAATGCTTCTACTACTACTACTACTACTCTTCCTTTCGCAATTACTGCTGCAACTACTATTACTACCGCAATTACTAATACTACTACTACTACACTACTACTATTACTATAACTACAACTACAACAACAACTACTACTACTACTATGGTGGCTACTACTACTACTACAACTGCTAATACTATTATTGCTGCAACTACAACTCCAATTGCTACGACTACCACTCTTGCAATGACTACTACTGCTACTACTATAACTACTATTACTTATAGTCCTACTGCTTGTATTACTACTCCTACTACTACTACTACTCCTCCTACTAATACTAGTACTACTACTACTACTACTACTCCAAATACTATTACCACTGCAACTCCTAATACTACTACTACTCCTATGACTACCACTACTACTCCTGCTACTAATACAACAACTACAACTATGACTACTGCTACTGCTACTCCTACTACTACTACTACAACTACTCCAACTGCTACTACCACTACTACTAGTACAACTACTACAACTACTATTACCACTACTACGTTTACTACTGCTACTTCTACTACTACCACTACTACTTCTACAACTACTGCTACTCCAACTACTCTACATTTACTACTTCTACTAATGCTCAACCGCTGGCTACTACTACTACTACTACTAACAACTGCTACTACTACAGCTACAAGTAGTAGTAGTACTACTACTATTACCATTACTACTTCTACTTCCACTACTGCTAGTTCTACTACTACTACAAACTACTATTTCTAATACCACAACAACTACTATTGTTACTACTGCTAATGCTACTTGTCCTACAACAAATGCTACTACTAATACTACTACTACTAATGATACCATTACTACTACTTTTGTGGCTACTACTAAAAAAGGAATAACTGCTACTACTACAACAACAACTACTGCTACTAGTATTACTATTGTTACAGTCACTAC
This sequence comes from Trichopus zeylanicus subsp. travancoricus, assembly GCA_005019695.1. Taxonomy (NCBI): domain Eukaryota; kingdom Viridiplantae; phylum Streptophyta; class Magnoliopsida; order Dioscoreales; family Dioscoreaceae; genus Trichopus; species Trichopus zeylanicus. The sequence goes on from RXID01011533.1 coordinate 3,493, forward strand.
TACTACAACAGCTACAAATAATATAGCACAAGAAGTACTATTACTATTATTACTACTACTACTGTTACTAATACTACTGCTAAAACTAATACTACGAATATGACTACTACTTTTACTACTTATACTATTACTACTACTACTGCTATTACTATTACTACTAGTACTCCTAATAATCCTATTACAACTACTACTCTTGCTACTACTACTACAATAACTCCTACTACTACTGCTATTACTGCTACTACTATTACTACTACTACTACCACTGTTACTACTAGTACTACTACTAGCCCTACTACTACCACTATCACAACAACTATTATTACAATGACTACTACTACTTCTCGTACTACTACTACTGTTATTACTATTGCTACTGCTACTACTTCTACTACTACTACTCGTACTACTACTACTAATACTATTTCAATTACTACTACTGCTACTACTATTACTACCACTTGTACCACTACTACTACTACAACTATTACTACCACTTATACCACTACTACTACTACTACTATTACTGCATATACGGCTATGACTACTACTGCAAGTACTGCTACGGTAATAACAACAACAACATAATAATAATAATAACAACTACTACTACTGCTGCTGCTACTACTACTACTACTACTACTACTAAAACTACGACTACTACTTCTACAACTACTTCTGCTTTTGCTAATACTACTACTACTACTATTACTAAATTGAGTACAACTACTACTTCTACTGTTACTACTATTTCTATTACTTCAGCAACTGCTACTACTTCAACTACTACTACTAGAAATATTGGTAGAAGTAGTAGAAGTAGTAGTAGTATTGGTAGTAGTGGTAGCAATGGGAGTTGTAATACTCATAGTAGTAACAATAGCAGTAGTAGTTGTAGTAGTTGCAGTAGTTGCAGTAGTAGTAGTAGTAGTTGTAGCAGTAGTAGTAGTAGTGAGGGTAGTATTAGGTGTAATAGTAGTAGTAATAGTAGTAGTAGTAGTAGTAGTAGTAGTAGTAGTAGTAGTAGTCATAGTAGTTATAGTAGTTATAGTAGTTATAGTAGTAGTAGTAGGGGTAGCATTTGAAGTAGTAGTAGTAATAGTAGTAGTAGTAGCAGTAGGAATAACAGCAGTAGTAGTAGCAGCAGAAATAGTAGTAGTAGTAGTAGTAGGTGTAGTAGTAGTAAAAGGAGTAGTAGTAGTCGTAGTTGTACTTTTATTAATATAGTAGTAGTCTTAGTAGTAGTAGTTGTTGTAGTACTAGTAGCCTTTCCAGTAGTAGTAGTAGGAGTAGCAGTAGTAGTTGTAGTACTAGTAGTAGTAGTAGTTGTTGTTGTTATTATAGTAGTTGTAGTAGTAGTAGTAGTAGTAGTAGTAATAGTAGTAGTAATAGTAGCAGTAGCAGTAGTTGTTATTGTTGTTGTAGTAGTAGTAGCATTGTTTGGTGTAGTAGTAGGAGCAGTAGTACCAGCTAGAGTAGTCATAATAGTAATAATAGTAGCAATAGTAGTAGTAGTAGTAGTAGTGGTAGTAGTAGTAGTACTAGTAGTAGTAGTGTCGTAGTTGCAGTAGTTGTAAGAGTAGCAGTCATAGAAGTCATAGGAGTGTTGGGAGCAGTAATAGTAGTAGGAGTAGTAGCATTAGTAGCAGTAGTAGCTGTAGTAGTTATGGTAATAGGAGGTGTAGTAGTAGTAGTAGTGGAAACAGTAGTAGTAGTAGTAGTAGCAATAGTTTCAGTAGTAGTAGCTATAGTAGTACTAGTAGTAGTTATAACAGTAGACGTAGTAGTAGGAGTAGCAGTAGGAGTAGGACTTGGAGGAGAAGTAGTAGTAGTAGTAGTAGTAGCAGCAGCAGTAGTAGTAGTAGTAGTGGTAGTTGTAATAGTTGTTGTAGGAGGAGTAGTAGAAGTGGTAGTAATAGTGGTTGTTGGAGGAGTAGTAGTAGTAGTAGTAGTATTAGTAGTCATAGCCAAAGTAGTAGTGGTAGTAGTAGTAATAGGACGGGTAGTAGCAGTAGCAGTAGTAGTGGTCGTGGTAGGGAGAGTTATTGTTGTTTAGTTGTATTAGTTCGTCATAGCAGAAGTTGGTTTGGGTTAGCAGTAGTAGTTTAGTAGTTTGTAGTATGCAGCCGCCTCAGCAGCAAGTAATAACTAGGACTAGTAGTAGTAGTAGTAGTCGCATTTGTTGTAGTAGTCGTCGAATTAGTAGTGTCCATGGTACGAGTAGGTTATAGTTGTGCGTTGTTATTGTCATTAGTATTATTTGTGAGTGGGATAGCAGTATTTGTTGGTGTAATAGTAGTGATTCGTAAGTGGTAGTTTTAGTAGTAGGTAGTTATAGAGAAGACAGTAGTAGTGATGACGGTATTAGTGTTGTCAGAGTAGTCGTGTGTTTAGTAGTACGAGTAGTAGTAGTAGTGGCAGAAGCAGCATTTGTAGTAGTAGTACTAGTAATAAAAGGTCTAGTTGTAGCAATAGTAGTAGCAATAGCAATAGCACCAGTTGTAGTCATAGTAGTAATAGTAGTCATGGTAGGAGTTGTCATAGCAGTAGTAGTTGTAGTAGTAGTAGTGGTATAGTTATAGTAGCAGCAATAGTAGTAGCAGAGGTAGTAGTAGTAGTACTAGTAGTAGTAGTAGTAGCAGTGGTCGCAGTAGTACTAGTAGTGAAATTTCAAGTTGTAGCAATGGTGGTAGCAGTAGAAGTAGTAGCAATAGTTGTCATAGTTGTAGTAGCATTGGTAGTAGCAGTATTAATAGTGGTAGTATTTGTAGTAGTAATAGTTGCTGTAGGAGTCGTGGTAGCTGTAGTAGTAGTAGTTGGAGAGAGTGGTAGTAGCAGTTGTAGTTGTAATAGAAGTAGAAGTAGAACCAGCAGTTGTTGTAGTAATAGTAGTAGTAGTAGGACTAGTAGTAGCAGTAGTAGTCAGAGTAGGAGTTGGAGTAGTAGCAGTAGTAGCAGCAGTAGTAGTAGTAGTAGTCATTGTAGTAATATTTGTAGTAGCAGCAGCAGTAGTAGTAGCGATAGTTGTAGTAGTAGTTGTAGCAGTAGCAATTGCAGCAGTAGGAGTACCATTAGCAGTAGTAGTCACAATAGTAGTCATAGCTCTAGTAGTAGTAGTAGCACAAGTAGTTGTAGCGGTAGTAGTAGATGCAGTAGTGGTAGCAGTTGCAATTTTAGCAACAATAGCAGTAGTAGCAGTAGCAATAGCATTAGTAGTAGTAGTAATAGTAGTATTAGCAGCGGCCGTAGTAGTTGTTGTTGTTGTAATATTATTAGTAGTAGTAGTAGTAGTACTAGTAATTATTGAAATAGTAGTAGTGGTAGCAGTGTGTGGTAATAATAGTTTAATACAATAGTAGTAAATAGGTAATAGAAGAAATAGTGGGGAGTAGTAAGCATGTAGTTGTAGTAATAATAGTAAAACTAATAGTAGTAAATAGTAGTAATGGAAGAAATAGTACTAGTTGTTGTTGTTGTAGTAGTAATATAAGTAGTACTAGTTGTTGTAGTTGTAGTATTAAGTAGCAGTAGCAGTAGCAACAGTAGTAATAGTGGTAGTAGTAGTATTAGTGGTGGTAGTAGCAGTAGTAGCGGTTAGAATAGTTGTTGGTGTAGTCGGAGTAGCAGTAGTGGCAGTATTAGTAGTAATAGTTGTAGCTGTAGTAGTAGGAGCAGTAGTAGTAAAAGTAGTAGTAGCAATTGTAAAAATAATAGCAGTAGCAGCTGTAAAAATAGTAGCAGTAGCTGCAGTAGTAGTGGTAGTACTAGGGGTAACTGTAATAGTAGTAGTAGTTGCAGTAGCACTAATAGTAGTAGTAGGAGAACTTGTAGTAGTAATAGTAGTAGTAGTATTAGTAGTAGCGGCAGTAGAAGTTGTAGTTGTAGTAGTACTACTAGTATTTATAGCGGCAGTTGTGGTAGCAGAAGTAGTAGCAGTAGCTATAGTAGTAGTCGCAGTAGTAGTAAAAATAGTACTAGTAGCAGTAGTGGTAGCAATAGCAATTGTCACAGTAGTACTAGTATTAGTTATAGTACTAGTAGTACTAGTTGCAGCAGTTGCAGTTGCAGTAGTAGTTGTGATAGCGGTAGTAACAGTTGCTAAAGTAGCAGTGGCAATAGCAGTAACAGTAGTCGTAGTAGTAACAATAACAAAAGTAGCAGTGCCAGTAGCAGTGGCAGTAGTAGTAGCAGAGCCATAGTTATAGCAGTAGCGGGGCTGGCAGCAGCAGTAGTAGTAGGAGAAGTAGTCGTAGTTATTATTGTAGGAGAAGTGATAGCATTAGTAGTAGTAGTAGTAGTCGTAAAAGTAGGAGTAGTAGCAGTAGTAGTCATAGTAGTAGTAGTAGTAGCAGTAGTTGTAAAAGTAGTTGTAGCAGTAGTAGTAGTATTTGCGATAGAAGTAGAAGCATTAGTAGAAGTAGAAATTGTAGCAGTAGCATTAGTAGTAGAAATTGGAAAAGTAGCAGTAGTATAAGTAGCAACAACAACAAAAGCAGTAGTAGTAGTAGTCGTAGTATGAGAAGCAACAACAACAATAGTTGTAGTAGTGGTTGTGGGAGTAGTAATAGTAGTAATAGTAGCCACAGTAGTAGTAGTTTTTATTGTTGTAGTAGTAGTAGTGCAGCAGTAGTTGTACCAGTAGAAGGAGAAGTAGTAGTAGTAGTAGAAGGAGCAGCAGTAGTAGTTGAAGTAGTACGAGTAAGAGTAGTAGCTGTAGTAGCATTATTAGTAGTTGTAGTTGGGGTAGCAACAGCAACAGCCACAACGACAGTCATAGTAGTAGTAGTTGTTGTAATAAGAATAGTATTTGTAGTAGTAGTAGAAGTAGTTGTAGGAAGAGTAGTAGTAGTTGTAGTAGTAGTAGTGGTAGTCGTAGTAGTTTTAGCAGAAGTAGCAGTAGCAGTAGTACTAATAGCAGCAGTAGTACTATTATTAGTAGTAGTAATAGTAGCAGTTAGAGTAGTAGTTGGAATAGTAGTAGTAGTTGTTGTTGCTGTAGTTGTGGTGCTGGTAGTAGTAGTAGTAGCAGTAGTAGTAATCGTAGTAGTTGTTGTAGTAGTAGTAGTACTAGTAGTAGTAATAGGAGTAGGAGTAATAGTAGTAATCGTAGTAGAAACAACCATCGTAGTAGTAATATTAGTAGTAGTAGAAAGTATAGCAATAGTTGTAGTAGCAGTAGTAGTAGTTGTTGTAGTAGGTGTAATGGTAGAGTAGTAGTAGAAGTAGAGTAGGGGTAGGAGTGGTAGAGTAGCAGTAGCAGTAACAACAATAACGTTAGTAGTAGTTGTTATTGTAGTACTAGCAATAGTCATAGTTGCCACAGTGGAAGCAGCAGGAGTAGTAATTGTTGTTGTAGTAGTAGCAGTTGTCACAGTAGTTATAGTAGTAGCAGTAGCAGTAGCAGTATCTATAGTAGTAGCAGTAGTAGTAGTAGTAGCAGTAGCAATAGCAGTATTAGTAGTCGAAGTAGTAGTAGTAGTAGCAGTAGCAGTTGCAGTAGTAGTAATAGTAGTAGTAGTAGCAATAGTAGTTATAGTAGTACTAGAAGTTGCAAGAGCTAGCGTAGTAGTTGTGGTGGTAGTAATAGTAGTTGCATTAGTAGTAGTAGAAGTAGTTGTAGTAGTAGTTAGTAGTAGCAGCTGCAACAGCCACAGCAGCAGCAGTAGCAGTAGCAATAGTAGCAGCAGTTGAATCAGCAACAAAAGTAGAAGTCGTGGTTGTAGTAGTAATAGCAGTAGTGGTAGCCATAGTAGCAGTGCTAGAAACAGTAGCAGATGTTGTAGTATTCGTAATAATAGCAGTAGGAGCTTTAGTGATAGTAGAAGTAGAATAGTACATACCGCATTAGTAGTTGTAACAGTTGTAGTAGTTGTAGAAGTAAAGGTACTAGTAGTAATAGTAGTAGTAGAAGTGATAGTTGCAGTGGCTATACTAGTAGTAGTAGCAAAAGTAGTAGTGGCAGTAGTAGTAGCAGTAGTAGCAATAGTAGTAGTAGTAGAAAATCAATAGTAGTAGTAGTTGCAACAACAATAGTAATTGTAGTGGTAGTTATCGTTGTTGTTGTAGAAGTAGTAGAAACAGTAGTAGTAGCAGGAGTTGTAGCAGTAGGCAAAGTAGTAGAAGTAGTAGTACTAGTAGTAGTAGCTGGAAAACTTGTTGTATTTGTCATAGTAGTAGCTAGAATAGACGTTATAGTAGCAGCAGGAGTAGTAGTGGTAGCGGCAGTAGTAACAGCAGTAGTAGTAAAAGTAGTAGCAGTAGTGGTAGTAATAGCAATCGTAGTAAAATTAGTGACAGTAGCAATAGAAATAGTAGCAATAGTAGTAATAGTACTAGTAGCAGTATCTGTAGTAGCAGTAATAGTAGTAGAACTATAGCAGTCGAAGTATTATTAGTTGGAGTAGCAATCGTAGTAGTAATAGTAGTAGTAGTAGCAGACGTACAAGTAGTAGGAGGAGGATAAGTAGTAGTGGTTGTGGTAGTAGTAGTAGCAGAAGTACTACTAGAAGTAGTAGTACAACTAGCAGAAGCAATAGTAGTAGTAGAAGTAGTATTTGTAGTTGTAGAAGTAGTAGTCACATCTAAATAAGTAGTAGTAGTTTTCGTAGAAGTAGCCAAAGTAGTACAAGTAGCAAGGGAGTGCTCGTATTAGTGCTCGTAGTAGTAGCGGTAGTAGTAGCAGCCGTAGTAGTAGTAAAAGTAGTAGCTGAAGTTGTAGTAGTAGGAGTAGTAAACTTAGTAGTAGTAGGAGTACTAGTTGTAGCGATAGTGGTAATAGTACTAGTACCGGCAGTAGTAGTAGTGGTGGTAGTAGTAGAAGTAGCAGTCGTAGGAGAAATATTATTAGTAGGAGTAGAAATAGTAGTAGTAGGATACTAGTAGTAGTAGCAGTGGTAGTAATAGTAGTAGTAGTAGTCATGGTTGTAATTGTAGAAGTTGTAGTGATAGTAATAGTTGTAGTAGCAGTAGTGTTAATCATGGTAGTGGTAGTAGTAGTAGTGGCAGTTATAGTTGCAGTAGTTGTAGTAGTAGCAGTAGCAGTAGTAGTAGTAGTAGTAGAAGTTATGGTAATAGTAGTCATGGTAGTAATAGTAGTAGTAGTAGTAGTAGTAGCAGTAGCTATAATTGCAGTAGTAGCAGTAGCAGCGGTAGTAGTAGTAGCTATAGTACCAGTAGTAGTTGTAGCAGTAGTAGTAAGTGTAGCTGTCATAGCAGTAGTGGCAATATTAGCAGTAGTAGCAATAGTAGTAGTAGTAGTTGGAGCGGCGGTAGTAGTAAAAGTAGTAGTAGTAGTCGTTGGAGCAATGGTAGGAGTAATAGTTGCAATAGCAGAAGTTGTAGTAGTAGAAAAAGTAGTAGTAGTACCATAGGCAATAGTAGTAGTTGTAGTAGTAGTAATAGTAGTAATACTAGCAGTAGTAGTAGAAGTCACAGTAGTTGTAGTAGTAGTAGCAACAACAACAATAATAAATGTAGTAGTAGTAGTTGGAGTAGTAGTAGTCATAGAAGCAGTAGCCGTAGCAGTAGTTGCAGTAGCAGAAGTTGTAGTAGTCGACGCATTAGTAGCGGTAGTAGTAGGCGTAGTACTAGTTGTTGTTTAGTGGTGGTAGTAGTAGTAGTAGTCATAGTAGTAGTCGAATTATTCGTTTTAGTAGTAGTAGAAGTAGTAGAAGTTGTTGCGCTAGAAGCAAAAGTATTAGTAGTAATAATAGTAGTTGTTGTAGTAGTAGTAGCGGTAGTAGTAGTTGTTGTATTAGTTGTAATAGCAGTAGTAGTAGTAGCAGTTGTAGTCGTAATAGTAGTAGTAGTGGTAGTACTACGATTATTGCTACTGCTATAACTACTACTGCTCCAATTATTGCTATTACTTCTGCAACTACTACTAGTACTAATGCTGCTGCTGCTACTACTACTACTACAACAACAACTACTACTACGCCTACTACTACTGCTACTACTAGTGTCTTTACTAAAGATACAACAACTACTACTACTTCTACTACTACTACTATTACTATTACTAGTACTACCACAGCTTCTACTGTCACTACTGCTCCTACTGCTTCCACTACTACTATTGCTACAACTACTACTACACCAGCAACTATTACTATTTCCACCGCTACTTCCACTACTGCTACTACTGCTTATACAATTACTACTTATAGTACTCCTATTCCAACTAGTGCTTCAACTATTACGACGACTTCTACTACTTTGCCTACTACCGCTACTACTCCTATTACTACAATTGCTAACCGTGTTACTACAACTAGTTCTACAACTATCACTGCTATTACTACTACTACTGCTAACCCTATTACTACAACTACCACTGCTGCTATCACTACTACTACCACTGCTACAACAACTATACCATTACTACTACAATTGCTACCACTAACACAACAACTACAGCTACTGCTAATTCTACTATTACTGCTGCTACTACTACTGATACGACTACTACTACTCCTACTCCAACTCCTAATACTGCTACTACTCCCACTCCAACTAGTACTACTACTACTACAACAACAACAACAACAACAATAACAACAACTACTACTGCTACCACTACTAATGCTACCACTATTAATACTACTACTACTACTACTACTACTACTACTACTACTACTACTACTACTATTATCACTACTCCGAGTACTACTACCCCTACTACTACTCCTCCTCCTCCTCCTCCTACTACTACTACTACTAATGCTACTACTCCAAGTCATACCTCTACTACTACTCCGATTACTAGAACTACTACTACTGCTGCTACTGCTACCACTACTACGACTAGTACAATAGCTACTACTACTACTACTACAATTATTACTACTACTACTACTATTAGTACTACTACTACTACTACTACTATTACTACTACTCCTATTACTACTACTTTTACTACTACTGCTGCTGTAGCTGCTGTCGCTACTATATCTACTGCAACAACTACTACTTCCCCTACTATTTCTAGTAGTTCTACTACTACTACTGTTGCTACAACTACCACTACTACTACTACTGGAACTACTTGTACTACTTCCAATACTACTACTATTAGTACTACTGCTTTTGCTACTACTGCAACTATCGCTGCAAATACTACTAATACTACTACTGCTACTACAATTCCGGCTACTGCTACTGCAACTACTACTACTGCTACTACTACTACCATACTTCTACTTCTATTACTACTGCTACTGCTACTACCACTACTACTACCACTACTACTCCGGCTGCTGCTACTACTGCTACTACTACTACAACAATAACAACAACCACTACTACTACTGCTTTAACTTCTAGTACTTCTACTCATACTACTGCTACAACTGCTACTACTACCATTACTATTGCTACTGCTACTGCTACTATTGCTACTACTGCTGCTACTACTACAAATCCAACTACTACTATTAAAACCTACACTACTAATAGTACGGTTGCTACTACTACTGCGGTTACAACTACTACTACTTCTTTTCCTACTACTACTACTTCTGCTACTAGTACTGGTACTACTGTTACTACTATTACTACTACTGTTGCTACTGCCAAAATGACTACAACTACCGCTACTACTACTGCTACTGCTACCACTACTACGACTGCTACAACTGTCTGCTACCACTACTATTATTATTACTACTACTAGCACAATAAGTACTACTACTGCCACTATTGATTCTGTTGCGACAACAACAACTACTATTACCCCTACTATTGCTTCGACTACTGCTACTGCTACTACTACTACTACTCCTTCTATGGCTTCTCCTCCTACTACTACTACTTCTATTACTACTACAACCATAGTTACAACAACTATCGCTAATGCTACTATTACTGCTACTCCTACTACTACTACAACGACTACTACTACTACAACAATACTACTTCTGATGCTATGGCTGCTACTACTAGTGCTACTACAACTACAGTTGCTGCAACTATTGCTACTACTATTGTTGCAACTCTTACAACTACTACTGTGATTGCTGCTGCTACTACTACTACTACTACTATTACTGTTGCTGCTATCGCTAGTGCTACTACAACTATAGTTGCTGCAACTACTGCTACTATTACTTCTACAACTGCTGTTATTGCTCTTACAACAACCACTACTATTACTACTACAACAACAATAATAACTACTACTACTACTACTACTACTACTACCACCACTACTACTACTACTACTACGACTACTACTACTACAACTACTACTATTACTACTTGTACTACTACTACCGCTATTACTACTATTACTATTATTACTACTACAACTACTGCTGCTGCTGCTACAACTATTACTACTACTCCTTTTAGTATTAGTACTACTACTACTACTACTACTCATACTAATATTATTACTACTACTACAACTAGTACTATTGCCGCAACTTCCACTACTGCTACTACTAATGCAAATAGTGCTCTAACAACTACTATTACTACTACTAATGCTACTACTGCAGCTGCTATTATTACTACTTCTACTACTGCTACTACTGCTACAAGTACTACTACTACATCTATTTTACTGCTACTACTACTACTACATCATTCCCTACACGTAATGCTACTCCAACTATGGCTACAACTTCTACTGCAACTAGTACTTCTACGACTACTACTTGTACTACTTCTACTTTTACTTCTTCTTCTTCTACTACTACTACTGCTACTGCTACTGTTGCTGCTACAAGTTCTACTACTCCCACTACTACTACTAATGCTGCTACTACAACAACTACTACTATTGCTACTACTACTCTATTACTACTGTTACTACTACAACTATCATTACTACTGCTACAACTACTTCTGCTACTGCAACTACTATTACTATACTACTAACGCGACTAGTGCTCCAACTACAACTATTACAACTGCTAAAGCTATTACTACTGCTGCTATTACTATTACTGCTACAACTACTGCTACAGTCACTAGTACTACTACTACTCCAATGACTACTACTACTACTATTATTTTTGCTACTACTGCTACTACTTGGGTTGCTACACGTAATGCTACTCATACTACTACAACTTATACTACTACAACTACTTCTACTACTATAACTACTACTACTTCTACTACTACTAGTACTATAGCTACTGCTACTACTACATCTGCTACTGCTACTACAACTGTTGTTACTACAACTTCCACTACTACTACTTCTACTGCTGCTGGTACTACTACTGCTACTACAACAACAACTACAGCTCTTGCTGCTACTACTACTACGACTACTTCTACTGTTACAACTACTACTTTTGCAACGACTGTTGCTACTACCACTACTATTGTTGTTGTTGCTGCAACTACTACTACCACTACGGGTACTACTACTGTTACTACTACTACTACTACTACTTCTACTACAACCACCACCACCACCACCACCACGACTACTACTACTAATACAACTACAACAACAACTACAGCTCTTGCTACTACTACTGCTACGACTACTGCTACTGTTACAACTACTACTTCTGCTACGACTACTGCTACTACCACTACTATTGTTGCTGTTGCTGCAACTACTACTACCACTACGGGTACTACTACTATTACTACTACTACTACTACTACTACTACTACTACTACTTCTACTACCACCACCACCATTACTACTACTACTTCTTCTACTAATACAACTACGACTACTACTTCTAGTATTATTTCTACTACTGCTACTGCTATTACAACAACTATACTGCTACAGCTTCTAATATTTCTGCTACAACTACTGGTTCTACTACAACTTGTAATATTGCTATTACTTCTACTTCTGCTACAATTAGTACTACTACCTCTGTACTACTGCTGCTAATCCTAATAGTACTACTGTTGCAGATACAACAACTATGTCTACTACTATGACTACTACTATGACTACTACTACTACATCTGCTACTACTGCTACTGTTACCACTACTACTGCAGCTACTACTATAGCTATTGTTGCTGCTCCTGTTGCTCCTAACACTCCGACTATTACTACTACAAAAAAGACTAATATTACTACAACAACAACAATTACTACAACAAAAATAACTACTACTACTTTTACCATAATAACAAATACTACTCTTTCTTCGATTACAACTACCGCTACTACTACTATTGCTAGAATTACTTTGATTGCTACTGCAACTACTACTACTACTACTACAACCTCTACTATTGCTACACTACCATACTTCTTACTATACTACTGCTATTCTGCTTACTATTGCTACTAGTCCTACAAACTACTACTCCTACAAACTCTCACACTACTATTACAACTAATGCTACTG
>RXID01011534.1:0-26248 GCA_005019695.1 Trichopus zeylanicus subsp. travancoricus
AACTACTACTACAAGCACTCTTGCTACTACTACTACTTCAATTACTGCTACTGCAAATGCTACTCCTACTACTTCTGCTGTTGCTCCTACTACCACTACTACTACTCATACTACCACTGAAACTACAACTTCTGCTACTTCTATGACTGATGCTATGACCACTTCTACTAAAATCACTCCAACAACTACTACTATTAATCATAGAGGTCCCAATGCTACTTCTACTACAATAATAACTACTATAGCTCCTACTACTGTGACTACTACTACCATAACTACTACAGCTCGCGCTACTAGTACAGCTACTACTACCACTTCTACTACTACTATTATTGTTGTTACTCCTACTATTACAACTATTGCTACTACTGCTGCTGTCTACTACTCCTATAGCGGCTACTATTGATGCTCTTACTACTACTTCTACTACTAATGATACCACTCTGACTTTTGCAACAACTTCTACTACTACTACGGATGCTACGACTGCTACAACTACTACAACTACGACTTCTGCCACTACTTCTACCGCTACTGCTACTACAACTATTACTGCAACGATGACAACTACCACAACTACTGCAACTTGTGCTACAACTACAATTTCTACAATAACTACAACTACTACTGCTTCTACTTCAATTACTACTACCGCTTCTACTACTACTTCTCCTACTACAACCACTACTACTACAACTGCTACTACCATTGTTATTACTACAACTACTACAGCTGTTGCTACTGATACTGTTGCTATAACTCTTACCACTATTACTACTATAGCTACCAATATTACTGCTTCCGCTACAATTACTACTTCTACTACTATAAGCACTACTACTACCGCTACTCGAACTACTACAACTATTACAACCACTACAGCTGCTACTGGTACTCCTACTACTATTGCTACTACAACTACTTATACTTCTACCGCTGCTACTCCTACTCCTAATACGACTGCCACTGCTCCTACTATTACTACCCCTCCTTCTACAATTACTCATACTACTACTGCTCCTACAATTACTACCACTCCTACATCTACTACTGCTACAACAACTTCTATTGCTTCTACTACAGCTACTACTACTACTCCTGCCACTGCTTCTACTTCTACTACTAATACTGTGCCAACTACTATTGCTATTACCACTTCTGCTACTACTACAGATAATATTACTGCTGCTACTACTACTACCACTACTTTTACTACAGCTACTAGCACTGCTACTGCTACTACTACTACTATTACTACTACTACTACTATGACTACTATTTCTACTACTGCTACTACTACTACTGCCACTACAACTACTGTTAGTACTATTGCTTCTACTACTACCACGACTTCTGCTACAACTACTATTATTGGTACAACTACTACTTCTACTACTACTGCACCTCTACTATTGCTATTGTTGCTATTTTTGCTACAACTATTTCTACAACTACTACTACTACTACGACTGTAACAGCAACTACCACTACCCCAAACAACTAAACGACCGCGCGAAAGCTATCGGCTAACTACTTACCCTACTATTTTTACTGCTGCTACTAATACTACTAACTACTGCCAACTGCTACTGCTAATACTACTACTGCTACTACTATTATGGTCACTGCTACTACTACTACACCTACTACCACTAGAACTACTACTTCTATTACTATTACTACTACTACTACTGCAACTACTACTAATACTACTACTACAACAACAACAACTACCAATACTACAACTACCACTGCTACTACTACTACTACTACTTCTTCCACTCATGTTGCTGCTACTGCTACTACTATTACAACTTCTACAACTACTACTATAACTACCACTAGTACTACTACTGCTAGTACTACTGCTTCTACTTCAAATCCAACTACTACTACAACTTCTAATACTACAGCTACTACTGCTACTACTACTACTACTATAACTACAACAACAACTACTACTACTATGACAACTAGAACCACTACTACCGCTACTACTACTACACTACTGCTACAACTACCACTAGAATTATTACTATTTCTACGACTACTACTATTACTACTAATAATAATACTACTATTGCTACTACAACGATTACTACCCCTGCTGCAACTACAAATACTACTACTGCTTCCACCACCACTACTACTAATGGTACTGCTACTACTGCTACTACTACTACTACTTCTACTACTACTACAACAACAACAACAACTACTACTAATACTACTACTACTATAACCTCCACTACTGCAACTACTACTACAGCTACGACTACGACTACGACTACTACCTTTTCTACTACTACTATTGCTACTGCTACTATGACTACTACTAATGTTGTAACTACTACTACTAGTACTACTACTGCAACTACTACTACTACAACTACTTTTGCGGTTGCTACTACTACTACTACTACTACTAATACTACAACTACTACTACTACTACTACTCCTACTACTACTCCTACTATTACTACTACTATGACTATTATAACAACTATTATTGCAACTACTGCCACTACGGCAACTACTAGTACTACAACTGCAACCACGACTACTATTACTACTGCTACTATAATTGCTACTCCTATTACTACTACCACTACTACTAGTACTACTACTTCTACTACCAATACTACTACTACTAGTACTACTAGTAGTACTACTATTACTACTACAACTACTATAACTACTAGACTACTACTACTACTACTATTACTAAAGCTACTACAACTACCGCGACTACTCCTATTGCAACTCCTGCTACTACTACTACTACGATTACTATTATCGCGACTAATGCTACTACTACTACTTCTGCAACTACTAGTACTACAACTGCAACAACAACAACAACAACAACAACAACTACTGCTACTACTACTACAACTATTATAATTACTAATACCACTACAAATTCTACTACTACTACTACTTCTACTACTTCTACTACTACTACTAATGATGCTACTGTTACTACTACTACTACCACTGCTACTGCCACCATTTCACCTACTACTACAACTTCTATAACTACAACTACTACTCCTACTACAACAAGCACTATTACCACTACTATTACTATTATTGCTACTACTGCTACTTCTGCTACTACTTCTACTATTGCTACAATTGCTGCTGCTCTTACTGCTAATGCTAGTAATACTTCTACTAGATAACAACTGTTGCTCCTGCTACTACTTCAACTGCTATTACTACAACTACTTTAGCTACTAGTACTACTACTGCAACTGCTGCTAATACTACTACAACTTGTACTATTACTAATACCTCTACAACCGCTACTACTGCTATCACTATTAAAACTATTACTACTACTACTACTTCTCCTACTATTACTACTACTACTACTACTACTACTACTACTACTACTACTACTACTACTACTACTACTACTACTACTACTACTACTATTGGTGCTACTACAATGATTACTTTTATTAACTTCACTACTACTACTACTACTATGATTGCTACTAATGCTGCCATAGCTACTACGACTACTACCACAGCTACTACTACTCCTCCGACTCCTACTACTACTACTACTGCAATACTACTACATCTCCTACTACTACTAGTGCTATTATTACAACTACTACAACTTCTCCTTCTACCACTGCCACTATGACTACTGCATTTGCTACTAGTATTTCTACTACTACTACTACATCTACTAATACTGCTACTGTTGCTACTACTGCTATTGCAGCTACTACTTCTACTAGTACTTCTAATACTATAACTACTACTGTTGCTACAATGACTACTACTACTACTACAACACTACTGCTATTGCTGCTACTGCTACTACTATCGCTACTGTTATAGATTGTACTACTACTACTAATGCGACTATTGCAACTGCTACTCCAGCTACTACTACTACTACTGCTACTATTGCTATTACTACTGTTGCTGCGGCTACTGCAACTACTACTGCTGCTGCGGCTACATCCCACTACTAGTACTATTGGTACTACTTTTACTGCAACTACTACTCCTACTATTACTTCTTCTACTGCTGCAACTACTACTAGGAATACCACTATTACTAATACTACTACTACTACTACTACTACTATTACTACTGCTACTACTAATAATATTACTGTTACTACTGCTACTGTTACTACTCCTACCACTACTACTAATGCTATTGCGGCTGCTACTGATACCACTTCTGCTACTGCTATTACTACTACTACTTCTACCACTGCTATTACTTCTATTACTACTACTGCAGCTACTACCTCTACTATGTTACTACTACTACAGCTACTAATACTACTACCACTACTGCTACTACAACTACAACTGTTGTTGTTGTTGCTGCTATAACAACTAGTACTACAGCCACAACTACCACTACTCGTACTACTACTACCGTTACTACTATAACTAATATTGCTGCTACTCCTACTACTGCTACTACTACTGCTGCTGCTGCTGCTCCTACTGGTACTACAACTATGACTCCTTTTACTTCTACAACTGGTACTACTACTACTACAACTACTTTTGCTACAACTATTTCTACTACAACTACTTTTACTACTACAACTTCAACTCCTTCTATTAGTATTACCACTTCTACTACTTCTACTACTGTCACTGCTACTTCTGCTAATACTTCTATTGCTACTTCTACTCCTACTACTATAATCACTACTACTACAACAACAACAACAACTACTTCTATTACTACTACTACTACTACAACTACTTCTTCCACTATTATTATTGCTACTATTGCTACTACTTCTACTACTACTCCTACTACTGCTCCTATTACTACTACTACTACTCCTACTAGTACTACTATTACTACTCCTATTATAACTATACTAATATTACTACTGCAACAAGTACTACATCTACTACTACAACTAATACTACTGCTACTACTACTACTACTACTAATACTACTACAACAACTACTACTACTACAACTAATGCTAATACTGCTACTGCTGTTATTTCTCCTACTACTACTACTTCTACTACTACTTCTACTAATACTACTACTTCTACAACAACAACAACTACTACTACCACTACTACTACTCCTCCTACTACTGCAACTACTAATACAGCTACTCCAACTACTACTACTACTACTACGACTATTACTACTACAACTACAACAACAACAACAACAACAACTACTACTACTACTACTAGTACGTGTACCTCAACTCCAACACCTAATACTAATCCTACTACTAATTGTACTACTACAACAACTACTACTATTACCACCACTCCAACTCCTTGTCTTATTACAACTCCTACTACTACTTCTACTACTATAACTCCTACTACAACAATAACAACTACTACTACTACTCCTACCACTACCACTACTACTACTGCTACTACTACTCCTACTACAACTCCTACTCCTACTTCTACTCTTACTACTTCTTCTGCAAGTAATCCTACTACTGCAACTACTACTTCTGCTACTACAACTACTAATAGTGCTATTACTACTACTACTACTACTACTACTACTATTCCTACTCCAACTCCTACTCCAATTCCTACTACAACAACAACTGCTGCTGCTATAACTACTACTAATATTATTGCTACAGCTACCACTACACCTACCCCTATTACTACTACTACTACTACTACTACTAGTACTATTATTACTACCACTACTATTATTAGTACTACTGTTACTACAAATACAACTACTAAAACTAATATTACTACAAATACTATTCCTACTACTACTATTACCACTACTATTACTACTAGTACTACTACCACAACTGCTACTGCTACTACTACTACAACTTCTACTGCTACTACTACTACTAGTAATACAACTTCCCTACTACTACTACCAATACTACCACTACTACTACTACTACTACTACTACCACTACAACAACAACAACAACAACAACAACAACAACAACGACAATAATAACAATAACAACAACAACAACAACTACTACTCCCATAATTATAACTGTTGGTACTACTACAACTACTACTAATACTTGTACTACTACTACTACTACTACTACTAATATTACTAGCACTACTACTACTACTACTACTACTACTACTAATACTACTACTACTACTGCTACTACTACTTCAACAAATGCTAATACTACAGTAGCTGTTGCTGCTACTCCAACTACTACTAGTACTACTACAACTACAACTTCTAGTACTACTATTATTATTACTACCACTACAACTACTACTACTTCTACTATAGCTACTACTACTATTACTACTAATACAACTACTAGTATGGCTGCTACTACGATAATTGCTGCTACTACAACTAGAACAACAACAACAACAACTGCTACTACTACTGCTACTACAGTTGCTACTACTACAACTGCTACTACTTCTACTACTACTATTACTACAACAACAAGAACAGCAACAACAACAACAACAACAATAATAACTACTACTACTACTACTACTACTACAACTAGTTTTGCTACTACTACTACTACAACTACTATTTCTACTACTACTATAATGACTAATACTAGTACTAGTACTACTACTACTATAATGGTTACAACTACTCCTACCACTACTACTACTACTAGTACTACTATTACTACTAGTACTACTACTACTAATACAACTACTACTCATGTTGCTACTTCTATAATGACTACTACTACTACTACAACAACAACAAGTGCTACTTTTGCTACTAGTACTACTACTATTGCTGCTACTATGACTACAATAGCAACTACTACTACTGCTACTGCTACTACTATTACTTCTACTACTACTACTACTAGTACTACTACACGAAATAATGCAACACTACTACAACTATTGCCACAACTACCACTATTACTACTACAACTATAGCCACAACTACCACTATTACTACTACAACTATTTCTACTACTACTGCCACTCTACTACTACTACTACTACTACTACTACAATAGCTACAACACTACTACTACTATTGCAACTACTACTGCTATTACTACTTCTACTGCTACTGTTGCTGCTTCTATGCATACTATTGCTACTACTACTACTACTACTACTCCTCCTCCTAGTACTACTACTACTACTTCTACTTTAACTACTACTATTAATAATTAGAGTAGTGTTGTTGGAGTAGGGGTTGTAGTGGTAGTAGGAGTAGTAGTAGTAATGGGAGTTGTTGTAGGAGTAGTAGTAGTAGTAGCAGTAGTAGTGGTAGGAGTAGAAGTAGTAATAGGAGGAGTAGGAGCAGGAATAGTTGTAGTAGTAATATTATTAGTAGTTGTAGTAGTAGTAGTAGTAGTAGGAGTAGTAGTAGGAGTAGTACTAGTTGTAGTTGTACTAGTAGTAAAAGTAGTAGTAGCAACAGTAGTAGCAAAAGGAGTTATTATAGTTATATTAGTAGTAACAGTAGTAGTGGTTGTAATAGGAGTTATATTAGTAGTAGCAGTAGTAGTAGTAGAAGGAGTTCTAGTAGTAGTTCCTATAGCAGCAGTAGTAGTAACAGTACTAGTAGGTGTAGTAGTTGTAGTTGTAATAGTAGTAGTAGTAGTAGTAGTAGTCATAGAAGTATAACTAGCAGTTCCTATAGCAACAAAAGCTTTAGTAGTTATAGTAGTAGTAGTAGTAATACTAGTAATCGTAGAATCATAACTAGTAGTCGTAGGAGTAATACTAGGAGCTGCAGTTGTTGTAGTTGTAGGAATAGTAGTAGCAAAAGTAGTAGTAGTAGTAGTGATAGTAGTATCAGTAGTAGTGGTAGTAGTAACAATTATAGCAATAGTAGTAGTACTAGAAGTAGTAGTTGTAGTACTAGTAGGAGTAGCAGTAGCAGCAGCAGCAGTAGTAGCGGTTGTAGCAGTAGTAGTTGTAGTAGCAGTAGCTATAGTAGTAGTAGCAGCATTTGTTGTTGTAGTAGTAGTAACTGTAATAGTTATAGTTTTAGGAGTAGTAGTAGTAGTAGCAGTAGCAGTAGTAGTGGTAGTAGTATCAGTAGTAGTGATAGTAGTAGCAATAGTAGCAGTAGTAGTAGTACTAGAAGTAGCAGTAGTAGTACTAATAGCAGCAGTTGCAGCAGCAGCAGTAGTAGCAGTTGTAACAGTAGAAATAGCAGTAGTAATAGTAGCAGTAGCCTTAGTGGTTGCAGTAATTACAGTAGTAGCAGTAGTACTAGTAGTCGTAGTAGATATTGTTATTGAGTAATAGTAGTAGTAGTAGTAGTAGTAGTAGTAGTAGTAGTAGTAGTAGTAGTAGTAATAACAGTAGCAAAAATAATAATAGCAGAAGTAGTAGCAGCAGTAGTGGTAGTTGCAGAAGCGAGGCTAGTAATAGCAATAGTTGCAGCAGTAGTAGTAGGAGGAGAAGTAGATGTAGTAGCGGTAGCTATAATAAGAGTTATCATAGTTGCAGAAGTAGCTATAGTAGCATTAGTTGTGGTAGTAGCATCATTATAGCAGTAGTAGTGTTAGTGGTTGTAGTAGTAGTAGTAGTATCTGCAGCAGAAGTAGTATTATACAAACTAGTGGTAGTAGTGGAAGTAGTAGTGATAGTAGTAGTAATTATAGCAATAGTAGTACTTGTAACTATAGTAGTAGTTGTAATAGCCATAGTGGTAATTGCAGTAGAAGTAGTAGTACTAGCCATAGTAGTAGCACTAGTAGTAGTAGTAATAGTAGTAGTAGAAGTAGCCATAGTAGTAGTAGCAGCAGTTGTAGGTGAAATACTTATAGAAGCCATAGCAGTAGTAGTAGTAGAGATAGTAGTTGGAGTAGTAGTAGCTGTTGGAGGGGCACAAGTAGAAGTAGCAGTAGCATTTGAAGTTGTAGTTGCAGAAGTAGTAGTAGCAGTAGCAGTTAGAATAGTAGCATTAGTATCAGCAGTAGCAGTCGTAGCAGTATAAGCTTAAGTAGTAGTAGTAGCAATTGTAGATGTTGTAGTAGTGGTTGGAGAAATAGTAATAGTAGTAGTAGTAGTAGTAAGAGAAGAAGTAGTAGTAGTAGCGGTAGTTGTTGTAATAGTAGTAATAGTAGAAGTAGCAGCAATAGTAGTTATAGTTGTAGCGACATCAGTCATTGATGTAATAGTTGCAGGAGTAGTAGTATGGGAAGTAGTTATAGTGGTAGTAGTAGCAATAGTAGTAGCAGCTGTATTAATAATAGGAGAAGTCCTTGCAGTAATAGTATTAGTAGTAATAGTTGTTGTAGTAGTAGTAGTTGTTGTAGCAGATGGAGAATTAGTGGTAGAAGCTATAGTTGTAGTAGCAGCAGTAATAGTAGTAGAGTAGCAGTAGTAGTAGTCGCACTAGTTGCTGCAATAGTAGTAGTAGCTGTAAGAGTGGTTGTAGTAGATGTAGCAAGAGTAGTAGCAGAAGTTGTAGTTACAGTAGTAGTAGTAGTAGTAGTACTAAAAATAGCAGCAGTAGTAGCAGTTGTTATAGAAGTGTCGTAGTAGTAGTAGTAGCAAGAATAGTAATAGTAATAGTAGTAGTAGTCATAGTAGAAGAATTAGTAATAGTAATTGCAGTTGTGGTCGCTAAGGTAGCAGTAGAAGTAGTAGAAGTTGTAGTAGCAGTAGAATTAGTAGTTGGCGAAATACATGTAGTAGTAGGAGTAGCAGAAGGAGGAGGAGGAGGAGGAGAAAAAGAAAGACAGTAGTAGCTGGAACAGTACTAGTAGTAGTAGTATCAGTAGCAGTTGCAGTAGTAGCAGCAGCAGCAGTAGTAGTAGTAGTAGTAGCTGTAGCAGTAGCCATAGTAGTAGTTGTTGTAGTAGTAATAATAGTAGTAGGAGTAGTAGCAGTTATAATAGTAGTAGAAGCAGCAGCCGTAGAAGTTATTGTAGTAGCTATAGTAGTAGTTGTACAAGTTGCAGCTATAGTAGGAGTACTAGTAGTAGTCGTGGTTGTCATACTAGTAGTAATAGCAATAATAGTAGTTCTAGCAGCAATAGTAGTAGTGCAGTAGTAGGGCTAGGTTGTAGTAGTAGCAGAACTAGTAGAAGTAGCTATAGTAGTAGTAGAAGTACTAGTAGTAGTAGTAGTAGTAGTAGTAGTAGCAGTAGTAGTAGTAGTAGTAGCAGTAAGTAGTAGTAGTAGTAGTAGTAGTAGTAGTAGTAGTAGTAGTAGTAGTAGTAGTAGTAGTAGTAGTAGTAGTAGTAGTAGTAGTAGTCATCGTCGTCATCGTCGTCGTCGTCGTAGTAGTAGCAGTAGCAGTAGTAGTAGTAGTAAAAGTAGTAATAGTAGTCGTAGGAGTAGTAGTAGTAGTAGCAATAGTAGTCGTAGGAGTAGTTGTTGTAGTAGTAATAGTAGTCGTAGGAGTAAGTAGTAGTAGTAGCAATAGTCGTAGTAGTATAGCAATATAGTAGTAGTAGTAGTAGTAGTAGTAAGTAGTATAGTAGCAGTGGTATAGTAGTAGTAGCAGTGGTAGTAGTAGTAGTAGCAGTGGTAGTAGTAGCAGTAGCAGAAGTAGAAGTCGTAGAAGTAGTAATCGTACATGTAGATGTAGCATTAGTAGTAGCAGCCGTAGCAGAAGTAGTAGTAGTGATAATAGTGGTAGTAGTGGTAGTAGTAGCGGTAGTAGCAGCAGTAGTATTAGTAGTAGTAGTAGTAGCAATTGTAGTAGTAGCAGTAGTAGCGGTAGTAGTTGTAGTTATAGTAATGGTACTAGTTGTAGGAGGTGGAGTAGCAGTAGTGGTAAAGTAGTAGTATTAGTAGCAGCAGTAGTAGCTATAGTAGTAGTAGCGACAACAACAGTAGTAGTAGTACTAGTAGTGGTTGTACAACTAGTAGTAGTAGTAGAAGTAGTCTTGGTAGTAGTTGCAGTAGTATAGGTTGTAGCAATAGTAGCTGTAGTAGTCGTAGAAGTAATAGTAGCAATAGTTGTAGTAATAGATGTAGTAGTTGAAATAATAGCAGCAGTAGTAGTATTAGTAGTTGTAGTAGTAGTAGTAATAGTAGCATTAGTAGTAGCTGTAGTAATTGTAGTACTAGTAGCCATAGCACTAGTCGTAGTAGTTGTTGCTATAGTAATGGTAGTTGTAGTAGTAATATTAGTTGTAGTAGAAGCAATAGTAATAATAGTTGTAGTTATAGCTATAGTCATAGAAGTAGGAGAAGTAGTAGTAGTAGTAGCAGCAATCGTAGCGGCAATAGCCACAGTAGTAGTAGCAACAGCAGCAGTTGTATTAGTACTCCTAGTAGTAGTAGTAAAAGAAATAGTAGCATAAATTATAGTAGTAGTAGTGGTACTAGAAATAGCAGGAGTAGGAGTAGAAGTTATAGTAGCAATAGTAGCTGTAGCTGCATGGGCAGTTGTCGCTATAGTAGTTGTAGTAGCCGTAGTCATAGTAGTAGCGATAATAGCACTAGTAGTTGTAGTAGTAGCAGTAGAAGTAGTAGTAGTAGGTTTAGTGGTCGGGGTAGTATTAATAGTTGTTGTGGCAGTAGTAGTAGTAGAAGTAATGGTAGTAGTAGTAGTAGTAGTGGTAGTAGTAGTAGTTGTATTAGTCATAGCAATAGCAGCAGTAGAAGTAGGAGAAGTAGTAGTAGTTGTTATAGTAGTAGTAGCAGTAGAAGTGGTAGTAGTAGTATTTGTGGTAGCAAAAGTAGCAGAAGCAATAGTAGTAATAATAGTAGAAGTAGTAGGAGAAGTAGTAACAGTAGTAGCAGTGGCAATAGTGGTGGTAGTAGCAGCTGCAATAGCAGTAGCAGCAATAGTATAGTAGTTATAGTAGTCATAATATCTGTAGCTGTATTAGCAGTAGTAGTAGTTGAAGCAGTAGCAGTTGTAGCAGTAGTAGTAAAAGTAGTTGCAGTAATAGCATTAGTAGTAGTAGTAGTACTAGTAGTAGAAATAGTAGTAGTAGTAGAAGTAGTTGCAGTAGCAACAGCAATAGTAGTAGTAGTAGCTGCAAGAGTTAGTAGCAGAAGTACTAGCAGAAGCATATGTAGTAGTTGTAGTAGAAGCAGTAGCAGTGGTAGCAGCAGGAGTGATATTAGCAGTAGTAGTGGTAGGAGCAATAGCAGTAGTTGTAGGATTAGCAGTAGCAGCAGCAACAGTAGTGGTTGGAGAGGTAGTAGTAGTAGCAGAAGTAGTAGTATTTATTATCATTGTTGTAGTAGTAGCAGTAGTAGTACTAGTCATAGTAATAGTAGTAGTTGTAGTTGTAGTAGCAGAAATTGTTGTAGTAGTAGAAATTATTGTAGTAATAGTAGTAGTAGCGGTAATAGCAGCAGAAGTATTTGCGTAGCAGTAGTCATAGTAGTAGTGGTGGCAGCAGCAGTACTAGTAATTGTAGTGGTATTAGCTGTAGCAGTAGTAGCTGTAGTAGTAGTCATGGCGGTAGTAGTAGTAGAAGTTGTAGTAGCACCAGGAATAGTAGTTGAATTTGTAGTAGAAGTAGCAATAGTAGCAGAAGTAGCAAGAATAGCAGTAGTAGTAGTAATATCTATAGTCGTAGTAATATTAGTCACAGTAGTAGCAGTAGGAGAAGTGGTTGTAGTAGTAGTAGTAGTAGTAGTAGTGGCAGTAGGAGTAGGAGTAGTAGTAGCTATAGTAGTAGTAATAGTAGTAATAGTAGTAGTAGTAGTAGTAGTAGTAGTAGTAGTAGTAGTAGTAGTAGTAGGAGTAGTAGTAGTTGTAGTAGTAGTAATAGTAGTAATAGTAGTAGTAGTAGTAGTAGTAGTAGTAGTAGTAGTAGTAGTAGTAGTAGTCAAAATAATAGTAGTAGTAGTATAAGTAGTAGTAGCAGTAGTAGTAGTAGCAACAGTAGTAGTAGCACAAGTTGTAGTAGTAGGAGGAGTAATAGTTGTAGCAGAAGTAGTAATAGTGCCAGCTATGGTAGTAGTAGTGGTAGTCGTAGCAGCGGTGGTATTAGTAGCTGCAGTAGTAGTAGTAATAGTGGCAATAGTGGTAGTAGTAGTAGTAGTACTTGTGGTAGTATTAGGAAAAGTAGTAGCAGAAGCAGTAGTAGTAGTTGAAGAAGAAGAAGAAGTAGTTGAAGTAGTAGTATCAGTAGTCGTCATAATAATAGTCGAAGTAGTAGTAGAAGCTGTAGTTCCGCCAGTAGCTGTAGTTGAAGTAGCAGAAGTAGTAGTAGGAGGAGAAGTGGTGGTAGTAGTAGTAGTTGTTGTAGTTGTAGTAGTAGTAGGAGTAGTATTTGTAGTAGTAGTAGTAATAATAGTAGTGTAGTCGTAGTCGTAATAGTAGTAGTAGAAATAATAGTTGTAGTAGTAGTAGTACTAGTTCTAGGAGTAGCCACGGTAGTAGTAGCCGTAGCAGCAGCCGTAGTAGCAGAAGTAGTTGTAGTAGGAGCAGTATTTGTAGCAGAAGCAATAAATAGTGGTAGCTGTAGTAATAATAGTGGTAGTAGTAGTAGCAGTAGTCGTACTAGTGGTAGTAACGATAGTGGTAGTAGCAGTAGCCGCAGCGGTGGTAGTAGTAGTAGGGGAAGTAGTAGTAGAAGTAGTAGCAATAGTTGAAGCAAAAGTAGTAGTCGATGTTGTTGTAGAAGTAGCAGTTATAGCACAAGCTACAGTAGTTGTAGTAGTAGCAGTAATTGCCGTAATAGTAGTATCATTAGTAGTAGTTGCAATAGTAGCAAAAGTCATATTTGTAGTAGTTGTAGCAGTCGTAGCATTCATAGTAGTAGTAGAAGTAGTAGTAGAAGTAGAAGTAGTAGTAATAGCATCGATATTAGCCGCTGTAGTAGTAGTAGTGACAACGACATTAGTAGTAGTAGAAGTTGTAGTAGTTGGAGTATTAGTAGCAGCATTTGAGATAGTAGTAGTAGTAGTAGCATGAGCAGCAATAATTGTGGTAGTAGTAGCCATAGTAGTAGAAGCTGTAGTAGTTTTGTCATAGTAGCTGTAGCATTGGGAGTTCTAGTATTAGTAGTACTAGTAGTTGGAGCGGTATTAGTAGAAATTGTATTAGCAACAGTCTTAGAAGTTGCAAAAGTAGCAAAGATAGTAGTAGCAGGAGCAGCAGTAGTAGTAGTAATAGTAGGAGCAGTAGCAGAAGTTGTCAAAGTAGCAGCTGGAGTAGCAGTAGTTGTAGTAGTAGTAGTAGTAGCTGTCATAGCAGTAGCAATAATAGTCACAGTAATTGTAGTAGTAGGAGCAGTAGTAGTAGTATTAGCAGTAGTAGAATTATTAGTAGCAGCAGCACCAGAAGTTGCAATAGTAGCAGTTGTTGTAGTAATAGTAGTGGTAGTAGTAGTAGTAATAGTAGTAGTAGTAATGGGAGTAGTAGTAGTGGCAGTAGTCATAATAGTAGGAGAAGTAGAAGAAGTAGTAGTAGCAACAGCAGCAGCCATTGTGTTGGTAGTAGTAGCAATAGTAGTAGTAGTAATAGCAGTAGTGGTAGTAGTAGTAGTAGCCGCTGTAGTAGTAACAGTATTAGAGTAGTAGAAGTAGAAGTAGAAGTAGTAGTAGTAGTAGCGATAATAGTAGTAGTAGTAGTAGTAGTAGTGATAATAGTAGTAGTAGCAGTAGTAACAGTCATAGTAGTTATAGTAGTAGTTTTAGTAGTAGTAGTTATAGTAGTAGTAGTAATAGTAGTGGCTGTAGTAGAAGTAGTAGTAGTAGTAGCAATAGTAGCAAAAGTAGTAGTAGTAGTCGTGGCAACCATAGTAGTAGCAGCAGCAACAATAGTAGTAGTTGTTGTTGTAGTAGTAGTAGTAGTCGCAAAAGTGGCATTAATTGTAGTAGTAGTAGTAGTAACAGTATTAGCAATAGCAAAACTTCTAGTTGTAGTAGTAGTAGCCATAGCGGTAGCCGTGGCAGTAGTTGCAATAGAAGAAGTAGTACTAGTAGTAGTTGTAATAGAAATAATAGTTGTAGTTGTAGTAGTAGTAGTGTCAGAAGTAATAGTAGCAGTAGTACTAGTAGTATTAGAGATAGCAGTAGTAGTAGTAGTAGTAATAATGATAATAGTAGAAATAGTAGCAGAACTAGTAGTATTAGTAGTCTTAGTAGCAGTAGGAGCAGGAGCAGGAACAACAGTAGTAGTAGTAGTTGTAGTAGTGGTAGTACTTGTTATTGTTGTTATTGTTGTTGTTGTTGTTGTTGTAGTGGCGGTGGTTGAAGTTGTGGTAGTAGTAGTAGTGTTAATAGTAGTAGTAGTTGTAGCAGTAGTAGTAGTAGTAATAGTAGTGGTAGCAGAAATAGTAGTAGCAGGAGTAGATGTTGTAGTAGCAATAGTAGTTATAGTAGCAAGGGCAGTTGTAACTGTAGTAGTTGTAGTAGTAGTAGTAGCAATCATATCAGTAGTAGTAGCGATAATAACATTGCTAGCTATAGTAGCAGCGGTAGAAATAATAGTAGTAGTTTTAGTAGTCAGGGAAGTAGTAGTAGTTATTGTAGCAGCAATAGTAGTAGTATCTGTCATATTAGCAGCAGTAGTAGAGGTAGGAGAAGTAGTTGTAGCAATAGTAGTAGCAGTAATAGTAGCAGCAGTAGTAGTAGTGGTGG
Organism: Trichopus zeylanicus subsp. travancoricus; assembly: GCA_005019695.1. Classification (NCBI taxonomy): domain Eukaryota; kingdom Viridiplantae; phylum Streptophyta; class Magnoliopsida; order Dioscoreales; family Dioscoreaceae; genus Trichopus; species Trichopus zeylanicus. The sequence goes on from RXID01011534.1 coordinate 15,496, forward strand.
TAGTAGTAGCAGCAGAAGTAGTGGGAGAAGGAATGGTAGCAGTAGTAGTTGTAGTGGCAGCATTAGTAGCAGTATAAGTAGTAGTAGTAGTAGTAGTAGTAGTAGCACCAGTAGTAGCAGTAGTAGAGGCTATAGTAGTAGTAGAGGCTATAGTAGTAGCAGTAATAGTAGCAGTGGTAGTTGCCCTAGTAGTAGTCTTAGTAGTTGTGGTTACAGTTGTAGTCACAGCGGTAGTTGTAGCAGCAGTAGTTGTTTCGCAATAGTAGTGATAGTAGGAGTAGTAGTACCAGTAGCAGCAACAGCAGTAGTAGTACCAGCAATAGTATTAGCAAAAGTAGTAGCAGCAACAGCTTCAGTACTAGTAGAAATAGTATTAGTAGTAGTTGTTGTTGTAGTAGCCACAATAGTTGTAGTAGTAGTAGTAGCAGTGGCATTTGTAGTTGTAGTCATAGTACTAGTAGTATTAGTTGCAGAAGTAGTAGTAGCAGTAGTATTAATTATGTCATTTATAGCATCTAAAGTAGTAGTAGTAGCAACAGTAGCTATAACACCAGTACTAGAAGTAGTAGTGCTAGTAGTAGTTGTATTAGTTGTAGTAACAATTGTAGTAGTAGGAGGAAGATGTAGTAGCAGTAGTAGTAATAGTAGCTGCAGTAGTAGCAGTAGTAGTAGATGTAATAGTAGCAGTAGAAATAGCAATAGTAGATGCAATAGTAGCAGTAGTAGTAGCGGGAGTAGTAATAGTAGTAGTTATAGTGGCAATAGTAGTAGTAGTAGCGGTAGTTGTTATATTGGCAATAGTAGTAGTAGCAGTAGTTGTTATAGTGGCAATAGTAGCAGTAGCAGCAGCAGAAGTAATAGTAGTAGCGATAGCATCAAGAGTAGCAGAAGCAGTAGAAGAAGCACCAGTAGTATCAAGTGTAGTAGCTGCAACTATTGTAGTAGTAGTAGTTGCAACAACAGCAGAAGCTACAACATTAGTAGTGGCCTTAGTGTTAATAGAATTAGTAGTAGTAGAAGCAACATCAGAAGTAGTACAAGTAGTTGTCATAGCAGTAGTAGTAGCTATGGTAGCACAGATAGAAGTAGTAGTAGTAGCAGTAGTAGTTGTAGTATTAGCAGTAGTAGGGGTAGCATAAGTAGTAGGAGTAGTACTAGTAGTAGTTGTAGTAGAAGCATTAGTAATTGTAGTAGTAGTAGTAGTAGTTGTTGTTGTTGTTGTTGTTGTTCTAACAGTAGCAGCAACAATAGTAGTAGTTGTTGCAATTATAGTAGTAGTAGAAGTAGTAGCAGTAGTACTTGTAGTTGTTGTAGTAGAAGCAGTAGCAGTAGTAGCGATAGTAGTGGTAGTGCCAGTAGTAGTAGTAGTAGTGTAGTGATAATGTAGTAGTTGTATTAGTCGCAGTAGCAATTGTAGTAGCAATAGTACTAGTCGTAGTACTGGCTAGAACAATAGTAGTTTTAGTGTAGCAGTTGTCATAGTAGTAGTGGTGGCGGTAGTGGTAGTAGTAGTAATAGTAGTAACCGGTGTAGTAGTAGTAGCAGTAGCAGTAGTAGAAGTAGCTGTAGTAGTAGTAGTGGTAGTAGTAGTAGCAGTAGTATTAGTTGCCACAGTAATAGTAATAGTTGTAACAGTAGAAGTAGTGGCTATAATAGTAGTAGTGGTAATCGTAGCAGAAGTAGTAGTAGAAGCAATAGTTGTAGTCGAGGTAGTAGTAGAAGTAGCAGTAGTAACAGAAGTAGCAATAGTAATAGTAGAAGCAGTAGTATTAGTACTATCTGCAGTCATAATAATAGTAATCAGAGTGGTAGTTGTAGCTGTAGTGGATTGAGTAGCAATAGTTGTAGTAGCAGAAATAGTAGTAGTAAGAGAGGTAGTAGTAGTAGTAGTAATAGTTATCGTAGTAGAAGTAGAAGTAGTAAAAGTATTAATAGTAGCAGTTATAGTAGTAGTAGTAGTAGTAGTAGTAGCAGCAAAAATAGTAGTTGTAGCAGAAGCAGTAATCATAGCAGCTTTAGTTATAATAGTGATAGTAGTAGTATGAGTAGTATCAGTAGAAGCTGCAGTAGTAGTAATAGTAGTAGTAGTGCTACTGGCAGCATTAGTAGTAGAGGTAGTAGTAGGAGAAGCAGTAGTAGAAGCAGTAGCATTGGTTGAAGTAGGAGTAGTAGTTGTAGTTGTAGCAAAAGTTGCAGTAGTTGTAGTAGAAGCAGTACTAGCAGCAGTCGATGTAACACTAGTAGCGACAGTAGCAGTAGAAGTAGAAGTGGAAGTAGTGCACGTAGTACTTATAGTAGTTGAAGCAGCGATAGTAGTTGTAGTAGTAGCAACAGTAATACTAGTAGGAATAGTAGTTGTTGTTGTCTTAGTTGTAATAGTAGTATTAGTAGTAGTAGTAGCAGGTGTAGTAGTCATAGTAGTAGTAGTAGCAGTTCTTGTAGCAGCAGCAGTAGTAATCGTAGTAGTAGTAGCAGTAGTCATAATAGTAGGAAAAGTTGCTGCTGCCATAGTGGTGGTAGTAGTAGTAGTAATAGTGGTGGTAGTAGTAGTAGTAGTAGTAGTAATAGTGGTGGTAGTAGTAGTAGTAGTAGTAGTAGTAGTAGTAGTAGTAGTAGTAATAGTAATAGTAGTAGTAGTAGTAGTAGTAGTATTAGCAATAGTAGCAATAGTTGTAGTAGTAGCAGTAGGTGCAGTAGTTATAGTAGTAGTAGTAGCAGTTGTTGTAGCAGTAGTAGTAGTAGCAGTAGTCATAATAGTAGGAGACATAGCAGTTGGAGTAGCAGCAGCCAGTGGTAGTAGTAGTAGTAGTAGTAGCAGCAGCAGTAGTAGTAGTATTAGTAATAGTAGCAGTAGTTGTAGTAGTAGTAGTTATAGTAGTTGTAGTTGCAGTAGTAGTAATAGTAGCAATAGTAGCAATAATAGCATTTGTAGCATTAGTAGTAGTCGTAGTAGTCTTCATAGTAGTTGTAATTGTAGTGTTGGTAACAGTTGTAGTAGTAGTAGTAGTAGTAGCAATATTAGCTGAAGTAGTAGCAGTCATAGAAGTAGTAGTAGTAGTAGTCGTTGTAGCCATAGTAGCTGTTGCAGTAGCAGTAGTAGCAGTAGTTATTGTTGTAGTAGTTATAGAGGTAGTAGTCATAGCAGTAGTTCCAGATGTAGCAGTAGTATTAGTAGTAGCAGTCGTTGCAGTAGTAGCAATAGCAGAACTTGTAGTAGTAGTAGTAGTAGTAGCTAAAGCATTAGCAATGGCATTAGTTGTAGTAGAAGTAGTAGTAGTAGTAGTAGTCAAAGAAATAGTAGTCATAGTTGTAGTATTAGTTGTATTAGTAGTAATAGGAGTAGTAGTAGTAGTAATATAGGTAATAGTCGTACTTGTAGTAGTAGTAGTAGTAGTAGTAGGAGGAGGAGGAGGAGGAGGAGTAGTTATTATTGGAGCAATACTTGTAGTGGCAGTAGTAGAAGGTTTAGTAGTAGTTGCAGTATTAGTACTAGTAGGGGAAGTAATAGTAGCTGTAGTAGCAATAGTAGCAGTAGTGGTAGTAGGAGTCAGAGCTGTAGCAATTATTGTAGCAGTAGCAGGAGCAGTGGTAGAAGTTGTAGTAGTTGTACCAGTAGTCCTAGCGGTAGTAGTAGCACCGGCAGTAGTGGTTGTAGTAGTCATAGTTGTTGTAGTAGCAATAGTAGTCATTCTGGTGGTAGTAGCAGTGGTGGTAGTAGTAGGAGAATTACTAGTAGTAGCTATAGTCACTGTTGTAGTACTAGTGCTAGTAGTAGCAGTAGCAGTAGTAGTAGTTGTATTAAAAGTAGCTATTGTTGAATCAGCAGAAGTAGTAGTTGTAGAATTAGTAGTAGTGAAAGTAACTGAAGTAATAGCAGTCATACTAGAAGTAGAAGTAGCAGTAGAAGTAGTAGTAGTAGTAGTAGTAATAGAAGTAGTAGCACCGTAGCAGCAACAACAGTAGTAGTAGTAGGAGAAATAGTGCAGTACTACCACTAGTTGAAGCTGCGACAACAGTTGTAGCAAGAGTTATAGAATTAGTCATAGTAGTGATAGGAGTATTAGTAGCCACAATAGTAGTTGTCATATTAGTAGCAGTTGCAGTAGTAGTTATAGTAGTCGTAGCAGAGGATGTAGTAGTAGTTGTTGTAGTAGTAGCAGCAACAGCAGTACTAGCAATAGTGGTAGCATTGCTGCAATAGTTGCACCAGCAGTAACTGTAGTAGTAGTAGTAGTAGCTGCAATAGCAGCAGCAGTAGTAGCCGTAGTTGTAGTAGTGGTCATGGTAAAAGCAGTAGTAGTAGTACTAGTAGCAATAGGAGTAGAAGTAGTTGCAGTAGTAGCAGTAGTAGTTGCGGTAGTAGTAGCTGAAGTACTAGTAGTAGTAGTAATAGTAAAAGTATTAGTAGTAGTTGCAGTAGAAGTAGTAATCCGTAGTTGTAGTAGTAGCAGCTGCTATAGTAGTTATTGTTACATTCAGAGTTGTTGTAGTAGTAGTAGTAGTAGAAGTTGCAATAGTAGTAGTAGCAATAGTAGTGGTAATAGTGGTAGTTGCAGTAGTCGTAGCTGTAGCAGTAGTAGCAGCAGAAGCAGCAGTAGCAGCAGCAGCACTAGTAGTAGCAGCAATAGTACTAATAGTAGTAGTAGCACTAGTAGAAGGTGAAGCAATAGTAGTAGTAGTAGTAGCGGCAGCAGTAGTTGTATTAGTTGTAGAAGTAGTAGTAGTTGTAGTTGCACTAGCAGCAGTAGTAGCAGTAGAAGTAGCAGAAGTAGTATTAGTAGCACTAGTAGTTGTAGCAGTAGTAGTAGCAAAAGTAGTTGCAGTAGTAGCATTAGTAGTGCTAGTAGTAGTAGCAGTAGTGGTAACAGTAGTTGGATTAGTAGTAGTATTAGCTATAGTTGTATTAGTTGTAGTAGTGGTGTTGGTAACAGAAGGAGTAGTAGTAGTATTAGTAGTAGTAGTTGTTGTTGTAGTAGTAGTAGTAGTAGGAGTAGAGGTACAAGTAACAGTAGGACCAATAGTTGCAATAGTTGTAGTAGTAGTAGTAGAAGCAGTAGTAGTTGTCAAAGTTATAGTAATAATTGTAGTAGTAGTAGTCATTGTAGTAAAAGTAGCAGCAATAGTGTAAGCAACATTATTCGTAGTAGTAGTAGTAGTAGTAGTAGTAGTAGTAGTAGTAGTAGTAGTAGTAGTAGTAGTAGTAGTATTAGCAGTAGTAATAGTAGTAGTACTAGTAGTATTAATAGTACTAGTAGTAGTAGGAGATGTTGTAGTAGTAGCAGTAGTATTGGTAGTAGTAGTAGAATTTGTCGTGTAGTACTAATAAGAGTAGTAGTAGTAGTAGTAGTAGTAGTAGTAGTAGTAGGATTAGTGGTGGTGGTAGTAGTAGTAGTAGTAGTAGTGGCAGTGGTAGTAGCAGCAACAGTAGTATTAGTTGGAGTAGCAGTTGAAGTAGTAGCAGAGGTTGTAGCTGTACAAATAGTAATAGGATAATTTGTTGTAGTAGGAGAAGTAGTAGAACTTGTTGTAGTAATATTCGTATTAGTAGCGGTTGTAGAAGCGGCAGTATTAGTTGTAGTAGTAGGACTAGTAGGAGTTGCAGTAGCAGTAGCTGTAGTAGTAGTTGTTGTCATAGGAGTAGTGGTAGTGGTAGTTGCGGTAGTAGAAATAATAGTATTAACAGTAGCAGTAGTAGCAGTAGTAGTAGAAGTAGTAGTAGCAGTAGTAGGTATTTTTGTGGTAGTCAAATTAGTGGCAGCAGTAATGGCAGTAGTAGCAGCAGTAGTTGTACTAATTATTATTGTCATAGTGATAGTAGTAGCAGTAGTAGTAATAGTAGTAGCAACAGAAGCAGCGGTAGTAGTAATTGTAGCAGTAGTAGTTGTAGTGGCAATAGAAGAAGTGGTAGGAGTAGTAGTTGTAGTGGCAGTAGTAGCACTTGTAGTACTATAGCAACCATAGCTGTAGTAGCAGAAGCAGCAGTGGTAGTAGAAGTAGTAATCGAACTAGAAGTAGTAGTAGTAGTAGTAATAGGAATAGTAGTAGTAATATTAGTAGTAACTATAGTAGTAGTAGCGGCAGGTGTGTTCGATGGAGTAGCAAAGTAGTAGAAGCAGTAGTAATAGTAGTGGTAATAGTAGTAGGAGAAGTAGCAGTACTAGTAGTAGTAGCAACAACAACATCAGCAGTATTAGTAGTCACCGCAGTAGTCATAGTTGTTGTAGTAGCAGCAGTAGTAGCAGTAGCAGCAACTGTAGTACTAGTAGTAGTTATAGCAGTAGCTCTAGAAGAAGAAGAAGTAGTAGTAGTAGTAGTAGTAGTAGTAAGTGTAGAGGTTATAATAGCAGTAGCTGTAGTAGCATAAGTAGCGATAGTAGTAGCAGTAGTAGTAGCAGCATTAGTAGTAATAGTAGTAGTAGCCTAGTAGCACTAACAGTAGTAATAGCAGTTGTTGTAGTGGTAGTAGTAGAAAAAGTAGCTGTAGTTGTAGCAGTAGAAGTGCTCGCAGTAGTTGTAGTAATGCTAGTAATAGTATTAGTAGTTGTTACAATAGCAGTTGTATTTGTAGTAGCAGCAACTGTAGTTGCAGTTGTATTTGTAGTTGCAAAAGTTTTAGTGGTAGTAGTGAGAGTAGTAATAGTAGTATTAGTATTAGAAATAATTGCAGTAGTCATCATAGTAGTAGTAGTAGTAATAGTTGAAGTATAGGTAGTAGCAAAAGTTGAAGTACAAGTAGCTGTAGCAGTAGCAGTTATTGTGGTAGTCGTAGTAGGTGAAGTAGCAGTTGTTGAAGTATAAGTAGTCGTAGTAGTAGAAGTAGCAGTAGTTGTACAAGTCGCAATTGTAGTAGCTGTAGTAGTACAAGTGGTGGCACAACTAGTAGTAATAGTAGCAGTAGGAGTCATTTCGTCCATCGTAGTAGTACAAGCTGTCAAAAAATTTGCAGTAGTAGCAATAGTAGTATCAATAGCAGAAGTTGTAATTATTGTAGCAGTAATAACCGTAGGAGCAGTAGTAGTAGTATTAGTAGTAGCAGTAGCAGCAGTTGTAGTACTAGTAGTAGTAGAAGTAGCAGTGGCAGTAGTAGCAGAAGTAGTAGTGGCAGTAGTTGGACAAGTCACAGGAGTAGTAGTAGCAGCTGCAACAGTCGCAGTGGTAGTCATACTAGTTGTATTAGAAGTATTTGTATTAAAAGTAGTAGTAGCAAAAATAGTTGTTGTAGTAGTATTAGTAGTAGTAGTTGTAGTAGTAGTAGTAGTTGAAGTAGTAGCAGTAGTAGCAATAGTAGAAGCAGCAGGTATAGCAGTAGTAGTTGTAGTAGCAGCAGCAGCAGTAGTATCAGTAGCGATAATAGTAGTAGCAGCTGTAGCAACAGCAGTAGTACTAGTAGTAGTAGTAGTTTAAGTGGTTGGGGTTGTAGAAGTAGTAGTATTAGCAGTAGTAGCAGTAGCAATAGTAGTTGCAGCAGTTGCAGTAGTGGAAGTAGTAGTTGCTGTGGCAGCAGCAATAGTAGCAACCACAGTAGTAGTAATAGTAGTAGTAGAAGTAGCAGTTGTATTAGTAGTAGTAGTAGTAGAAGCAATAGTAGTAGCAGTAGCAGTAGTTGTAGGAGACTTAGTACTAGCAATAGCAGAAGTTGCAATAGCCACATTAGTAGAGATAGCTGGAGTAGTAGTAGCAGTTGTTCTTGTTGTTGTTGTTGTTGTTGTACTAGCTGTAGCAGTAGTATCAGTAGTAGTTGTAGTGCTTGTAGTAGAAGTAGCAACAACAGGAGTAGTTGTAGTAGTTGTTTTAGTAGTAGTAGTAGTGATAGCAGATGTAGTAGTAATAGAAGTATTAGTTTTACTAGTAGTAGTTGTTGTTGTTGTAGTAGTAGAACTAGCAGTAGTCGGTATAGTAGTAGTAGAAGTCGCCATAGTAGTTGTGGTAGCAGTTGTTCTTATAGTAGTCATAGTGGTCATAGTACTAGTGGCATTAGTAGAAGTACTAGTAAGAGTAGTAGGAGTAGGAGAAATAGTAGTAGTAGTTGTAGTAGATGGAGTAGTAGTTGTAGTAGTAGTAGCAGGAGGAGGAGTAGTAGTAGTAGTAGTAGCAGGAGGAGGAGTAGTAGTAGTAGTAGCAGCAGCAGTAGTAGTTGTAGCAGTAGTTGCAGTTGTGGTAGTAGAAGTTGGGGTAGCAGCAACAGCAGCAGTAGTGGTTGTTGTAGTAGCTGTAGTAGGGGTAGTAGTGACACTAGTAGCTGTAGTAGCCGTAGTAGCAGTCATAGCAGTGGTTGCACAAGTAGTAGTAATAGCCACAGTAGTAGTAGTAGTAGTTGAAGTAGTGGTAGGAGTTGGAGTTGTTGTAGTTGCAATAGTAGTAGTAGTAGTAATAATAATAATAGTAGTAGCAGAAGTGCAGTAGCAGCAGCAGTTTTAGTAGGAGTAGTAGTAGTACTAGCAGCAATAGTAGTTGGAGTAGTAACTAGAGTAGGAGAAGTAGTAGTAGCAGAAGTAGTTGCAGTAGCAGCGATAGTATCAGTAGTAGCAGCCACAGCAGTTGTAGTAGTAGTAGCAATAGTAGTAGTAGTTGTTGTTGTCATAGCAGCTGTTGTAGTAGTAGCTGCAATCATAGTAGTTGTAGTAGCAGAGGCAGTACTAGCAGTAGTTGTCGTAACAGTTGTAGAAGTAGCATTAGTCACAGTACTAGTAATAGTAGTGGAAGTAGTTATAGTTGTAGTATTATTAGTTGCAATAGTAGCAGTAGTGGCTGCAATAGTAGTTGTAGGAGAAGCTATAGCAGTAGTAATAGTAGTAGTAGTAGTTGAAGTAGTAGTGGTAGTAGCAATAGCAGTAGAAGTAGTTGGAGTTGTAGGAGTAGTGTTAGTACTAGCAGCAGCAGCAGCAGTAGTAGGAGCAGCAGCAGTAGCAGTAGTAATTATAGTAGTAGTAGCAGTAGTAGTCAGAGGAGTAGGAGTAGGAGTAGCACTAAGAGTAGGAGTAGCAGTAAGAGTAGTAGTAGTAGTAGGAGTAGTAGTAGTTGTTGTTGTTGTTGTTGTGGAAGCAGTAGGGGTAGTAGTAGTACAACTTCGAGTAGTAATAGTAGTAAGAGTTATAGTACTGGTAGTAGTACTAATAGGAGTAGTTGTAGTAGGAGGAGGAGGAGGAGTAATAGTAGTAGCAGTAGTATTAGTAGTACTACTAGAAGTTGTAGTTATAGTAGTAGTACTAATAGGAGCACCAGCAGCAGCAATAGTAGTAGCAGTAGTATTAGTAGCATCAGCTATAGTAGTAGCAGCAGTAGAGGTAGTAGTTGTAGCAATAAAGTTGTAGTAGTTATTTTATTAGCAGTAGTAGTAGTAGCAGTAGGAGTAGTAGTTGTTGTTCTATTTGTAGTAGTAGTTGTAGTAGTAGTAGTAGTTGTAGTAGTAGTAGTAGTCAAAGCAGAAATATTAGAAGTAGTAGTAGTAGTAGTAGCAGCAGTTGAAATAGTACTAGTAGTAACAGTAGTAGTAGTAGTAGTAGTAGTAGTATTTGTTGTAGTAGTAGTAGTAGGAGGAGCAGTAGTAATAGTAGTAGCAGTAGTTCTAGTGGTAGAAGTAGTAGTAGTAGTAGGAGGAGCAGTAGTCAAAATAGTAGGATAAGTGGTAATAGTAAGAGTAGTAGTAGTAGGAGTACGAGTAGTAGTAGTAGTAGTAGTTGTTGTTGTTGTTGTTGTTGTTATTGTAGTTGAAGTTGTAGTAGTAGCAGCAGCAGCAGTAGGTGTAGGAGCAGTTGTAGTAGTAGAAGTAGTAGTAGTAGTTGTTGTTGTTGTAGTAGAAGTTATTGTTGTAGTAGTAGTAAGAGTAGTATTAGGAGTAGTATAAAGAGTAGTAGTAGTAGTAGGAGTTGTTCTAGGAGTAGTAGTAGGAGTAGTAGTAGTTGGAGTAGGAGTTGTTGTAGGATTAGCAGTAGGAGTAGTAGTAGTGGTAGGAGTAGGAATAGTTGTAGTAGTAATAGTAGTAGTATTAGCAGCAGTAGCAGTAGTAGTACTAGTAGTAGTTGTATTAGCAATTGTACTAGTACTAGTAGTAGCAGATGTAACAGTAGTAGTATTAGAAGATGTCGTAAAAGCGGTACTAGTAGTTATAGTAGTAGTAGTGGTAGCAGTCGTAGTCGAAGTAGTAGGAGTAGTAGGAGTAGTTGCAATGGTTGTAGTAGTAACGGTAGTAGCAGTAATAGTAGCATTCGTAGTAGCAATATAGTAGTAGTTGCTGTAGTAGTAGCAGTAATTATACTAGTAGTAGCAGTAGTAGTTGCAATTGGTTTAGTAGCAGTAGTAGTTTCCATAGTAGCAGTAGTTGCCGTAACAGTTACAGAAGTAGGAGTAGTCATAGTAGTCGCAGCAGTAGTAGTAGTAGTTGTAGTAGTAGTAGAAATAGTTATAGTAGTAGTAGTATTAGTTGCAGTAGTGGCAGTAGTGGTAGCAGTAGTAGTTGTAGCAGAAGTTGTAGCAATAGTAATAGTAGTCGTAGTAGTAGAAGTAGTAATAGCAGTAGCAGTAGTAGTAGGAGTAGTAGGAGTAATGGTAGTTGCAGCAACAAGAGGATCAGTAGTAGTAGTTGTAGCAGTAGTAGCAGTAATTGTAGCAGTAGTAGTAGTCATAATCGGAGTAGTAGTCAGAGTAGGAATAAGAGTTGGAGTAGGAGTAGTAGTAAGAGTTGTAGTTGTAGTGGTAGTACTAGTAGGAGTAGTGGTAGTAGTAGAAGCAGAAGTAGAAGTAGTAGTAGTAGTAG
>RXID01011535.1:0-16371 GCA_005019695.1 Trichopus zeylanicus subsp. travancoricus
GCAGTAGCAGCAGCAGCAGTAGTAGTTGTAGTAGTTGTAGCAGGGGTAGTAGCAGCAGTAGTAGTAGTTGTAGCTGGAGTAGTAGTAGTACTGGTAGTAGTTGTAGTAGTTGCCGAAGTAGCGGTTGTAGTAATAATAGTTGTCGTTATTGTTGTTGTAGTATTAATATTATTAATATTAGTAGTTGTTGTACTTGTAGTAGTAGTAGTAGTAGTAATATAGTAGCAGTAGCAGCAGCAGTAGTAGTAATTGTAGTAGTAGTAGTACTAGTAGCGGTAGTAGTACTTGTGTTGATAGTTGTTGTAATGGTAGGAGGAAGAGTCATAGTATTAGTGGAAGAAGTTGTTGTAGATATTAGAGTACTAGTAGTTGTAGAAGTTGTATTAGTAGCAATAGCAGTAGATTAACTAGCAACAATAATAGTAGTACTAGTAGTAGTAATAGTAAGAGTTGTAGTAGCAATAGGAGTACTTATAGTGGTAGCAGTAGTCGTAGTAGAGGTAGTAGTAATAGTTGGAGTAGTAGTAGTAGAAATAGTTGGAGTAGTTGAAGTGGTAGTAGTAGTAGTGGCAGTGGTGGTATTAATCGTAGTAATGGCATTAGTTGTTGGAGTAGCAACAACAGCGCTTGTAGTAGTAGTAGTTGTTGTAGTCATAGTGTAGTAGTAGTAACTGTATTAGTAGTAGTATTGGTAGTAGCAATAGCAAGAGTAGAGGTAGGAGTTATAGTAGTAGTAGCATGAGTAGTAGTAGACGTAGTGGCAGTAGGAGTAGTAGTAGTTGTAGTTATAGTAGTAGTAGAAGAGGTAGTTGTAGTTGTCATAGTACTAGTAGTACTAGTAGTAGCAGTAGCAGTAGTATAAGTAGTAGTAGCGGTAGTAATACTAGCAGGCGAAGTAGTGGTAGAAATTGTTTTATGAGTAGGAGTAGAAATAGTTGCAGTAGTTGCAATTGTAGTAGTAGTAGTAGTAGTTGCCATATTAATAGTAGTGGTAATAATAGCTGTAATAGTAGTAGTCCTATAAGGAGTAGCAGCAGTAGTAGTTATAGTAGAGGTAGTAGTAGTAGTAGTAGTATTAGTTGTAATATTTGTAGGAGTAGTAGTAGTTGAAGTAATAGTAGAAGTCATTTTAGTAGTAGTGTAGTAGTAGCAGCAGCTGTTCTTGTTGTAGTAGTAGAGCTATTAGTAGTAGTGGTGGTGGTCATTATCCTAGTAGTAGCATGAGTAGTAGTAGTAGCAGTAGTAGTGTAGTGAAAAAGTAGTTGTTGGAGTAGAAGTAGATGTAGAAGCAGTACTATAAGTTGTAGTGGTAGAAGTAGTAGTAGTTGTTGTTTTTATTATCGTGGTAGTAGTAGTACTAGTAGTAGTAGTAGCAATCAAAGTGGTCATAGTGGTACTAGCAGCAGGAGTAGTAGTAGTTGTAGTTGTTGTAGTAATGGTAGTAGTAGTAGTAGTAGTAACAGCTGTAGTAATAGTAGTGGTAGTTGTAGTAGGAGTAGTAGTAGAGTAACAGTAGCAGTATTAGTAGTAGTAATAATAGTAGTAGTAGCAGTAGAAGTAGTTTTTGTAGAACTTGTAGTAGTAGTAGTGGTGGTGGTAGTAGTAGTTGTAGTAGCAGTAGTAATCGTAGTAGCAGTCATGGTGGTGGAGGTGGTGGTAGTAGTAGTACAAATAGTAGTAGTTATAGTAGTAGTAGTGGTAGTAGCAGTTGCAGTAGTGGTACTAGCAGTAGCAGCAACAACAATACTAGCAGAAAAAATAGTAGTAGCAGTAGTAGTGGTAGTAGTATCTGCTGTAGTAATAATTATAGTAGTAGTAGCATTTGTAGTTGTAGTTGTAGTAGTCGTTGGAGTAGTAGTAGATGAAGTATTAGTAGTAGTAGTAGCAGTTATTGTAGTTGTAGCTGTTGTAGTATTAGTTATAGTAGTAGTAGCAACAGTAGTAGTAGTGGGAGGAGACGTTGTGGTTGTAGTAGTTGTAGTAGTTACCACTGCACTAGCTGCAGCAGTAGTACTAAAAGCAGCAACAACAGCAGCAGTAGTAGTACTAGCAGTAGTGGTACTAGTAGCAGTAACAATAATAGTAGCAGTAGTGGTCGTAGTTATAGTAGTAGTAGTTGTAGTAGCAGAAGCAGGTGCAGCAAAAGTAGTGAAAGAAGTTGTAGTAGTATCAGTAGTGGTAGTCGCAGCAATTGTGTTAGTAGTAGTTGTAGCAATAGCAAAAGTAGTAACATTAGTGTCTATATAATTATTACTAGAAGTAGTAGTAGGAGCAGCAGCAGTAGAAGTAGTAGAATTTGTGGCGGTAGTAGTATTACTAGAAGCAGTAGTAGGGGAAGTAGTAGTAGTAGTAGTTGTTGTTGTTGTTGTAGCAATAGTAGTAGTAGGAGTAGCAGTAGTAGTAGTAGTGGTGGTGGTAGTAGCAGTAGTAGTAGCAGTAGCAGTAGTAATAGCAGTAGCAGGAGTAGAAGTAGTAGCAGTTGGAGAAGTAGTAGTAGTCGTGGTTCTAGTATAAGTAGTTGTTGTTGTCGTACTAGTAGCAGTAGCAGCAGTAGTAGTAGTAGTGGTGGTGGTAGTAGCAGTAGTAATAGCAGCAATAGGAGTAGCAGTCGTAGCAGTTGGAGAAGTAGTAGTAGTCGTGGTTCTAGTATAAGTAGTTGTTATTGTCGTAGTGGTAGCAGTAGCAGCAGTAGTAGTAGTATTTGTAGTTGTATTAGTCGCAATTGTAGTGGTAGTAGTAGTAGTAGCAGCAACAACAATAGAAGTATTAGTGTAGCAGTTGTTGTAAGTAGTAGTCGAAGTAGTAGTAGTAGTAGTAGTAATTATAGTAGCAGTAATAGTAGTTGCAGCAGCAGTAGCAGTTGTACTAGTAGTAGCAGTCGCAGTAGTAGTAGTAGTAGTAGTTGTAGTAGTAGTAGTGGTAGTAGTAGTAGAAGCTGTAATAATAGTTGAAGTATTAGTAGTAGTAGTAGCAGTTATAGTAGTTGTAGCTGTTGTAGTATTAGTTATGGTAGTAGTAGCAACAGTAGTAGTAGTAGGAGGAGACGTTGTGGTAGTAGTAGTTGTAGTAGTTGCCGCTGCATTAGCTGCAGCAGTGGTACTAAAAGCAGTAGCAGCAGCAGCAGCAGTAGTACTAGTAGCAGTAGCTATAATAGTAGCAGTAGTGGTAGTAGTTATAGCAGTAGTAGTTGTAGTAGCAGAAGTAGGAGCAGCAAAAGTAGTACAAGAAGTTGTAGTAGTATCATTAGTGGTAGTCGTAGCAATTGTATTAGTAGTAGTTGCAACAAAAATGGAAGCAGTAACATTAGTGTTTGTAGAGTTATTGCTAGAAGTAGTAGTAGGAGCAGCAGCAGTAGAAGTAGTAGAATTTGTGGGGGTAGTAGTATTACTAGAAGTAGTAGCAGGACAAGAAGTAGTAGTAGTAGTAGTTGTTGTTGTTGTAGCAATAGTAGTAGTAGAGTAGCAGTAATGGTATTGGTGGTGGGAGCAGCAGTAGTAGTAATGGTAGTAGCAGTAGTGGTAGTAGCAGTAGTAGTAGTAGCAGCAGTAGTAATAGCAGTAGTAGGAGTAGCAGTAGTAGCAGTTGGAGAAGTAGTAGTAGTCGTGGTTCTAGTAGAAGTAGTTGTTATTGTCGTAGTAATAGTAGTAGCAGTAGCAGTAGTAGTATTTGTAGTAGTATTAGTAGCAATTGTAGTAGTATTAGTAGTAGTAGTTACAGCAGAAGCAGAAATTATGGTAGCTGTAGTAGTACTAGTGTAGTAGTAGCAGTAGTAGTATTAGTAGCAACAATAGCAGTAGTAGTAGTAGCAGTAGCAGTAGTAGTTGTGGTAGTAGAAGGAGAAGTAGTAGCAGTAGTTGAAGTAGATGTAGTAGTAGTTGTAGTTATAGTAGAAGTAGCAATTGTAGCACAAGTAGCAGTAGTTATAGTCGTAGCAGAAGTCGCTGTAATAGTAGTAGCAGCAGTAGTGGTAGAAGTAATAGCAGAAGTAGTAGTTGTAGTATTTGTAGTAGTCACAGCATTCGAAGTAGTAGTAGAAGTAGTAGCTGAAGTCATAGTGGTTGCAATAGTAGCAGAAGTAGTAGCAAGAGCATCAATAGTAGCCGTTGTAGTAGTAGTAACAGTAGCTGTAGCAGAAGTAGTAGTAGTAGTGGGAGTAGTAGAAGTAGTTTTAGTAGTTGGAGTAGTAGAAGTAGTAGTAGCAGTTTTAGTAGTAGGAGTAACAATATCAGCAGTTGAAGTAGAAGTGGTAGTAGTTGCTGTAGTAGTTGGAGTATGAATACTAGCTATTGAGGTTGTAGTGGTAGTATAAGTAGGAGCGTTAGTAGTCCTGGTATTAGGAGCTATAGTAGTTGTTGTCGTAGTAGCTGTACCATTGGGAGCACTTGTATCGATAGTGTTAGTCGTTGGAGCTATATTAGTAGGAGTTGTAGTAGCAGCAGCCGTAGAAGTAGCAAAAGTAGCCGTAACACTAGTAATAGGAGGAGTAGTAGTAGTAGTACGAGCAGCAGCAAAGTTGTAGGAGTAGCAGTTATAGTAGCAGTAGTTGAAGTAGTAGTAGTAGGAGGAGGAGTACTTTTAGTAGTTGTTATCGTAGCTATAGTGGGAATAGTAGCAGCAGTTGTAGTGGTAGGAGTAGTAGTAGCAGTTGTAGTTGCGGAAGCAGTAGTCATAGGAGTACCAGTTGTACTAGTAGTAGGTTCAGTAGCAGTAGTATTAGTAGTAGGGGTAGCAGTAGTAGTATTAGTTGCTATAGTAGTAGTAGTAGTATTAGTAGTAGTAGTAGTAGTAGTACTAGTAGTAGTAATAATAACAATACTTGTAGTAGTAATAGTAGCAGCAGTAGTAGTAGTAGTAGTTGTTGTTGTTGTTATTGTTGTTGTTGTTGTTGTAGTAGTAGTAGTGATAATGGCAGTAGTAGCAGTAGTAGTAGCTTTAGTTGTAGTAGAAATTATAGTAGAGGTAACAATAGTAGCAGAAGTATGGTAGTAGTCATGGCAGCTATAGTTGTGGTAGTAGTAGTAGTAGCAATTGTTGCAGAAGCAGCAATAGTTATACTAGTAGCATTAGTAGCAGTAGTAGCAAGAGTCGAACTTGTAGTAGGAGTAGTAGTAGTTGGCGTAGCAGTAGCAATGGTAGTAGTTGTAGTAGAAGAAGTAGTTGTAGTAGTAGATATAGTAGAAATAGTAGTTGTAGTAGAAGAAGTAGTTATAGTAGTAGTTATAGTAGAAATAGTAGTCATAGTTGTAGTAGTATTAGCTGTAATAGTGCAGTAGTAATAGTAGTATTAGTGATAGCTGTAGCAGCAGCAGTAGTAGTAGTACAGGTAGAAGAAGTTGTTGTTGTTGTTGTAGTAGTAGGAGCAGTAGTTGTAGAAGTAGTCATAGCAGCCGTAGTATTCGTAGAAGTCATAGCAATTGTAGTAATTGCAGCCGTAGTAGTAGCAGAAGTTGTGATAGGAACAGTTGTAGCCGCCTTATTAGTAGTAGTGGTATTAGAAGTAGCAGTACTAGAAGGAGCAGGAGTAGTAGTTGTAGGAGTAGCAGTTGCAGTCATAATAGTAGTAGCCGTAGTATTAGTGATAGGTGCAGCATGAATAATCATAGTAGTAGAAGTAGTAGTAGTAGCAATAGTAGCAGAAGTAGTAGCATTAGTAGTAGTAGAAGTCGTAGCAGTAGTAGTAGTAGCAGTAGTAGTAGTAGTAGTAGTAGTAGTAGTAGTAGTAGTAGTAGCAGCAAAAGCAGTAATAGTAGTAGAAGTAGTAGGAGTTGTAGTAGGAGTAATAGTGGCAGTATTAGTACGAGTAGTTGGAGCAGTAGTAGTAGCAGCAGCAGTTGGAGAAGTAGTAGTAGGAGCAGTCACAACTGGAGTTATAGTAGTAGTGGTAGTAGTATAAATAATAGTAGTAGAAGTAGTAGTAATAGTAGGACTAGTAGTAGCAGTAATAGTATTTGTAGCAGTAGAAGTAGTTGTAGAAGCAATAGCAGCAGTAGCAAAAGTGTTAGTAGAAGTAGTATTAGTAGTAGTAGTAGTAGTTGTTGTAGTAGTAGTAGTAGTAGCAGTGGTAGTGCTAGTAGTAGTAGGAGGAGGAGGAGGAGGAGAAGCTGTAGCAGTTGTTGCAGTAGTAGTAGTAGTAGGTGTGTTTGGAGTAGTAGTATTAGTACGACAAGTAGTAGTAGTAGTAATAGTAGTAGGGGAAATAGCAGTAGTTGGAGTAGTCGTAATTGTAGTAGTTGTAGTAGTAGTAGTAATAGGAGTGTAGTAGTTGTGGTAGTAGTTTTAGTAGTCGTAGAAGTCATAGGAGTGTTAAGAGTAGTACTCGTAGTAGTAGCAATAGTAGCAATAGTAGTTGTGGGAATAGGAGTTGTAGTAGCAGTGCTAGTAGCAACAGTAGTAGCAGTAGCAGTAACTGTAGCAGTAGTTTCAGTAATAGTAGGAGCATTAGTAGTTTAAGTAATAGTTGCAGCGGTAGTCGTTGTAGTAGTTATTATAGTAGTAGTAGTAGTAGTAGTAGTAGGACTAGCAGCAGGAGTAGGAGTTGGAGTAGTAATAGTAATAGTAGTAGTAGTAGCCGTAGCAGCAGTAGTGATAGGAGTGGTAGTTGTAGTAGTTGTTGTGCGAGGAGTATTAGGAGTGGTAGTTGTAGTAGTAGTAGGAATAGTAGTAGTCAAGTTAGTAGGTATTAGTAGTAGTTGTAGTATTAGTTGTAGAAGTAGGGAGTAGTAATACTTGTAGCAAAAGTAATAGTTGTAGGAGTTGTAGTAGAAGTAGCAAAAGGAGTTGTAGTAGTAGTAGTAATAGTAGTATTTGTTGTAGTAATAATTGTAGTTGTTAGAGTAGTAGCAGTGCTAGTCGTAGTAGTTGTAGCAGTAGTGTAGTACTAGTAGTAGCTATAGTAGCAGCTGTAGCAATAGTAGTAGTAGTAGTAGTAGAGGTCGTAGTAGTAGAAGTAGCAATAGCAGTAGTAGTCGTAGGAGTAGTAGTAGAAATAAGAGTAGTAGTAGTGGTGGTAGTAGTTGTTGTAGTAGTAGGAGTAGTAGCTGTAGTAGTTGTTGTAGTAGTAGGAGTAGTAGCTGTAGTACTTGCAGTAGTGGTAGTCAGAGTTGAAGTAGTAATATTAGCATAAGTAGAAGTAATAATAGTAGTATTAGTAGTAGTAGTGTAGTAGAAGTTGGAGTAGTGGTAGGAGGAGGAGTAGTAGTAGTAGTAGTAGCCGTAATAGCAATAGTAGTAGTAATAGGCGTAGTAGTTGTAGCAATAGTTGTAGTTGTAGTAGTTGTGTAGTAGTAGTATAGTAGTAGTAGCAGCAGTAGTTGTAGTAGCGATTATAGTTGTAGTAGTAGTTGTAGTAGTTGTAGCAATAGTTGTAGTAGTTGTAGTAGTAGTTGTAGTAGTAGTTGTAGTAGTTGTAGCAGTAGTTGTAGCAATAGTTATAGTAGTAGTAGTAGTAATAGCACTAGCAGTAGTAGTAGTGGTAGTGGTAGTTGTAGAAGAACTAGTAGCAGTACTATTAGCGGTATAAGTAGCAGCAGTAGTAATAGTAAACTAGTAACAGAAGTAGTAGCAGTAGTAGTAGTAGGAGTTGTAGTAGCAGTAGTAGAAGTCATACTAATAATAGTTGTAGTAGTATTTGTCGTACATGTAGTACTAGTAGTTGTAGTAGTAGTAGTAGTTGTTGTTGTTGTTGTAGTAGTAGTACTAGCAGCAGTATGAGTTGCTATAGCTATAGTAGTAGTAATAGTAGTAGTGGTAACAGCGGAAGCAGTAGTAGGACTAGTAGTATTAATAGTAGCACCAGTGGTAGTAGTAGTAGTAACAATAGTAGTAGTAGTAGTAGTAACAATAGTAGTACTAGTAGTAGTAGGAGAAGTAGTTCTAGTAGGAGTAGCCATAGCAACAGAAGCAGTAGAAGTATTAGCTGCAATAGCAGTAATAGTAATAGCAATAGTAGTAGTAGTAGTAGTGGCTGTAGTAACAGAGGTCGTAGTAATAGTGGCAGAAGCCGTAATTGAGGTAGTAGTACTAGTAATAGGAGTAGTACTCACAATAGTAGTTGTGGAAGGAGTAGCCGTAGAAGTGAAAGTAGAAGTAGTAGCAATAGTAGTAGCAGTAGGAGTAGTAGTCGTTGCAAGTAGTAGTAGTGCAGGCAGTAGTAGTAGTAGTAGATGTAGTAGAAGTAGTAGTATCAGTAGTAGTTGTTGTTATTGTTATAGTAGTAGCAATAGTAGTAGTATTATTTGTAGTAGTAGTTGTTGTTGTCCTTCTTTTTGTTGTAGAAGTAGTAGTGGGCATAGTAACAGTGGTTGTAGCAGTAGAAGTAGAAGAAGTAGTAATAGTAGTAGAAGTAGTTGTAGTAGTAGTAATAGTATTAGT
The DNA here is from genome assembly GCA_005019695.1 of Trichopus zeylanicus subsp. travancoricus. Lineage (NCBI taxonomy): Eukaryota > Viridiplantae > Streptophyta > Magnoliopsida > Dioscoreales > Dioscoreaceae > Trichopus > Trichopus zeylanicus. The sequence continues at coordinate 8,371 of RXID01011535.1, forward strand.
TGTTGTAGTAGTAGTAGTAATAGTAGTAGTATTAGTAGTAGTAGTAGTAGCTGTAGTGGTTGTAGTAGTAGTCGCAACAACAGCAATACCAGCAGTAGTAGTAGTGTACTAGTAGTAGTAGTGGCTGCAGCAGCAGCCATAGTAGTAGTAGTAGTTGAAATAGTAGTAGTTGCCGCAGCAGTAGTAGTAAAAGTAGCAATCAGAGTAGTTGTAGCAATAGTAGTAGTACTAATAGTAGGAGTAGTAGTAGAAGTAGTAGTGGTTGTTGTTGTTGTATGAGAAGTAGAAGTAGCAATAGTAGCATTAGTAATAGTTGTTGTTGTGATAGAGGTAGTAGCATTAGTAATAGTAGCAGCAGCAGAAGTAGTAGTGGCAGCAGAATTACTACTATTAATCCTACTCCAACTGCTACTACTACAACTACTACTACTCCTACTCCTACTACTACTGCCACTACCTATACTCCTATTACTGCTACTACTGTCACTTCCACAACTGCTGCTACTATTATTACTACTTCTACACCTATTCTTGCTCTTGCTACTATTACTACTACTCCTGCACCTACTACAAACACTCCTACTATTACAACTATCACTTCCCAACTGATGCTACTACTAGAACTTCTGCTTCTACTTCTGCTGCTGCTATTGCGGCTACTTCTACAGCTGCTCCTACTACTGAATCTAATATGACTACTACTACTACATCTGCTGCTGCTATTGCTAATACTACAATTGCTATTGCTACTACAACTACTACGAATACTACTACTACTGCTGCTACTGCTACTACAACAGCTACTACTACAATTTCTACTACTACTGCTGCGGCTACTATTACAACTACTACTCTACTACTTCTACTACTACTACTATGACTAATACTACTACAACTACAACTACTTCTACGACTACAACTTCTGCTACACATACTACAACTACTACTACGATTATTATTTCTACTACAATGACTACCATTACTACAACTACTACTACTACTACGACTACTACTATTTCTGCTACTCCTACTACTGCTGCTACTACTACTGCTACTACTTCTACTACTTCAACTCGCACTACTGCTATTGCTACAGCAAGAACTACTTCTACTACTACTACAACTACAATTATCTCTCCTACTGCTACTTCTTCGGCAACTACTACAACAACTACTACTACTACAACTAGTACACCTCCTAGTACTGTTACTACTACTGCAACTTCAGCTACTACTATTGTGACGCCTTCCGCTACTTCAACTGCTACTACTACTATAACGCCTTCTGCTACTGGTACTGCTACTACTATTACAACCACTACTACCACTACTAATAAAAAAACTGTTGCTACTGTTGTTGCTACTAGTACAACTGTAACTACAACTACTCCTATTACTGCTACTACTACTACTACTACTACTGCTACTAATACTACTACTACAACTATTCCTACTCCTAGTCCTACTACAACTACTTCTACTCCTACCACTACTACTAGAACTGCTACTATAACTCCTACTCCAACTCTCATTACGACCACTACTACCCCTACACCAACGACTACAACTCCAATTACAACGACTACTACTACTACTACTACTATTATTACTACTTTTGCGACTAGTATTACTACTACTACCACTACTACTACTACTAATACGACTACTACTACTACTATGACTACTACTGCTGCTGCTGCTGCTCCCGTTACTACTACTATGACTACTATTACTACTTCTACTACTACTGCTACACTAATACTACAAGTACTACTACTAGAATAACTACTAGTCCTACAACTACAACTATTACCACTACTAATACTACTGCGACTACTACTACCGGTACAACAACTACTACTACTACTTCAACAACTACTACTCCAACTTCTACTATTACTACTACTAATACCATTGCTACTTCTGCGACTACTCCTACTACTCCTACTGCTATGACTATTACTACTACTACTACAATTACTACAAATTCTCCTACCACAACTACTAATACCGCTACTACTTTTGAGTCTTATGTAAAGGCTATAGGCTACTATTATGCTGATGTAAGCGCTTAGCTCATACCACCAGCTAATGTGAGCGCTTACATCACCGTGCCCTCTATATAAGGGGCACGCCTCTATTGTAAATCATCGAAGAATCCAAGTATCCAAGTATTGTAAGCAATCGTGTGAAATAGCAATAAGAATCCGAGAGTTTCTCCATATCTTCTCCTTATTTCTTGTTGCTACTTTCGTTCTTGAAAAGAGCTTCCGAGACCTCGAACACTTCGGCGAGCATCGCCGGCGTTAGGAAGGTCGATTTCATGGTATCAGAGCTAGCTAAAGATATGGCGGAGTAGAACCCCCAAGAGGTCAAGGTGCCAAGAGTGCGAGGTAAGGGTCGTACTTACCCAAATCCTGATCTTCACTACTGTGTTAAGATGTTGTGTTAAGAATTCATAAGTGCTATCTTTTTCCTTTGTGGTAATTTGCGGATTAGAATTAAGCATGGTTTTTACTGACTGGATGAAGAGCTTTGTGTAAGGAAAAAGGACAGGTCCTAACTTGGCAGTGAAGGCGAGTGGCCGTGAGTAAGCCCAAGGGCACACCTGTATGATCCTGAAGCATTGTTTTAATCTAGTGAGGAATTGCCATGTTTAACCTAATACTGGAATTTATCCTTGGGAAAATTATGGTAACTGTGAACTTTTAGCCCATATGTCTGAAGCATGGGAAAAATCCATTCAGGAGGGGTATGAACGTTCCCGAACCTCTAGCCTTGAGTATCTTGACCTTGCTTTAGTAACAAAAGTTTCCACCAACCAACTAGCTCACAATTTGTTTGTTATTTACGACAAAACCTGTATTGCATCAAGAGTTAACTTAAAGAACTTAAAACAACTCTTCAAACTGCATCAAGCTTGCACACAAGAGATCTCGAGGCTCGAGATTTCTCTGAAGACTTTAACAACTACAATCCTAGACAGCAGGCCCCTTTCAAAACAAGAGACCCGAGGACTAGTACTTGAGGCGTTCAGGCAACAACCCCAGCAAAGGGAACCAGGCGGCAGCCTTGAACGGCTGGACAAGCTTCTCCAACAGCACGAGAGGCGCACACGAAGGCCTCAGGAGGCACGAGGCAAACTAAGGGTCTTTCGGGATCCTTACCAGATACTAGCTGAGGAAGTGCAAAAGCTTGGAGGCGATGGCCCCAGGAACCAACACCCAGTTGGTTTACAAAGGGCTACCTATCCCAGCACCATCTCCGATGTGCGAAGATCAGATTCAGGGATACCGGAGGAGCCACAGGCACCTTCATACGGCTCAACAAACAACCAGGAGAATGGGTAGACTCCTGATGGGAAGAAACACCCCGCAAGACACACTAGAGCAGCAGATCGATCCTCAGGTACAATTAAAACTATCAATGCAGGAGAGAGCTGCCCTAGTTCCAGCGGAGGTTCTGTACCACTCCCGGAAGGACGACGTGCACCATCGGGTGTACACACATAGATCGGAGGAGGCAATCCTCTGTGTCGACAGTGACCAGGTAGACCTCCCATTCATACAGGAGGAAAGCTACCATCAACTACGGCAAAGCGGGATGCAGTACATACACCTCGGTGTGCTGCAACTTCGACTCCAGATCCTACACCGACAGGAGGTTGGTACAATGGCTCTGGTCGTCTTCCGCGACAACCGGTGGGAAGGAAACAAAGCACTACTGGCCATGATGGAGGTGGACCTAGCAAAAGGCAGTCAACTGTATACGTTATACCAAACGTCATGATGACTGTCAAGGACTTCTACAAGCACGTACAAGTCTCTATCCTAACTAAGGGATACGAGAACTGGCAAAGTGGTGAGTCCAATTTATTAATCACTAGAGGCATGGTAGGAAGGCTCTCGAATACCCCAAACGTAGGCTTTGCCTACGAAATTCAAGGAGTCGTCGACTACCTAGCAAGCCACGGAGTACACGCCCTCCCAGGACGTAGGTACTCAGCAGAGGTGCTGCAAGGGCGCAGCTGGACTGTCCGGCCAATGAAGCTCTCCACACCAACTCAACCTGAGGTGGTCATGAGCAGGAGCCTCCTTTATGGAAGCATCTCTCTGCGGTTCGAAAGCTACAAGCCGGCAGTAACGCCAAGAAGATCCTGCTACCTCCCAAGAGATGAGGAGGCATTCAATGATGAAGAGGAGCTCCAGAACTCCTCATATACTGGCCATCCTGCTGAAGGAAGAGGAAGAAGCTGAAGAGGAAAGTGACGACGAAAGTTACTTTCATCAGCTCTGCAAAGAGGGGTTCCCTGAAGGAGAAGGAGAGATGGAATACCCAATCAGAGCCCCAAAGTGGGATGTATATCCCGACGAGGATGAAGATCCTCCTGAAGGCAGAAGGGACGTGCTTTCCCCACAACCAGATGAAGTCTGGAACACACTAGGGGAGCCTAGTGGGAGGTACGACTACTATGTCAAATACACTCCCCCGGAGTCATTCTACTATGGCCCCCCCGAATCAACTGGATGGGGAGACGAAGATGACGAGAAAGAGCCTGATGAGGAGGAACCAGCCAGCATACCTTCTGAAAAGCATGAGGAAGAAGGTAACACTTGTCCCCCTCATAGTGCTAATGTTATTGCAGCAGGCATCGAAGAGGAAGTACCGGAGATGGAGTACCCTGCCCTGCGAAAACTAGCCGAAAGGCTATCTGAGAGGTTGTACACAAGTACACTAACCTCGGCAACATCTCCGAGCGGGCCGTAAATGCCCCCCACAGATGCTTCAATGGAACCAGGACCCCCAGGTTACCCACCAGCGGCCAACACGACTCCAGCAATATCCAGAACAACAACGGAGTCTGAGCAGCGGAACCAGGGAAGTTTCCGAAGAAACTTCAACAATGAAATGTGGACCCTACCGTCCGCACAGCAGAACGAAGGAGCCCTCTTGATAATACCCGAACAGCTCGGGCTATTTGAGGAAACATTTGCAAGATGGGAAACCATCACAAGGAACCATGTTGCCGCGCAAGGATTCACTGATGCGCGAGACAAGATTGAATACATGGAAAACCTCCTAGGGGAAACAGCCAGGCTTGCATGGGTGCAATGGCGTATGCTATATGGCGCAGAATACCAAGCCATTATTGCAGCCGGAGGAGGAAGGGATGGCACTCAAAACATCCTTTCCCAGATGAGAAGGGTCTTCTCATTGGAGGATCCAGCCCAAGGTTCAACCTTGGCTCAAGACACGGCATACCGGGACTTGGAAAGACTTTCATGTACAAACATGAAAGATATCCTTTTATACATGAATGACTACCTCAGGTTAGCTACCAAAACCGGAAGGTTGTTTATAGGCACGGAGCTATCTGAGAAGTTCTGGTTAAAAATGCCGGGAGACATTGGCCGAAGAATGAAGGCGGCCTTCGATCAGAGGTATCCTGGAGTAAACATCGGGGTGATACCCAGGATACTATTCGCCTACAAATACCTGGAGGAGGAATGCAAAGACGCCGCATTCAAAAGATCCCTCAAGGATCTTTCCTTCTGCAGCAAGATCCCGATCCCAGGCTACTACACCACAGAAAAGAAGTACGGGGTCAGAAAGGCGAAGACATACAAAGGAAAGCCTCACGACACCCACGTGCGCATTGAGAGAAGGAAGCACCTTGTGCGCAACAGGCGCTGCAAGTGTTACCTCTGTGGAGACATGGGGCATTTCGCCAGAGAATGCCCCAATGACAGAAAGAATGTAAAACGGGTTGCCATCTTCGAGCAACTAGATGTTCGAGATAATTATGACTTAATATCTGTGCAGGAAGGAGAGGACCAGAGTGATGCAATATACAGCATCTCAGAAGGGGAGGATCCTCAGAACCTCCACAACTCCCTCCGCCCACTCATACAAAATGAAGTCATATATGTTCTACAGGAACTCGAAGAAGGATGCCAACCGCAAAAGGAAGGGTGCACTAGGCATAACAACGGGCCAAGTTCCATTACCCCAACAACAAGTACTTCTCCCCTGGCACAAGAGGAGTACCCAGCAAAGCCCGTAGGAGAAGCGGTTCTAACCTCCGGAAGGGGCCCAGAGGAGAAACTACACTACCTCGCATTCAGGCTAGATGGAAGAACCTACCATCTTCATGATGAGGTACTACTGGCGCCCGAATCGATATATGAAAATCCCTATGTAATTATTATCAAGGGGATTTTCCAAGACAAAGGAGGACAGGTGTCCCTCATAGGACAATGGCTGTACCGCCCAAAAGAAGCACTCACAGAAGATGGGAGTCCAAGAGCATCCAGGGATACAAGGAAACTTTTCTATAGTTTCCATACTGAGGTAGTCCCTGCAGAAAGCGTCATGCACAATTGTGTGGTTCACTACATCCCGCCGGGTGAGCTAGTACCCAGGCGTACAGAGTACCCGGGATTCATCATACAAGAGCTCTACGACCACACCAACAGAATTCTCAAGGACATAGTATGTGCAGACTATGACAAGGAGCAGCAATCTGAAATCAAGCTGCTTATCAAGAAAACAAGGGAGCACCTGACAGGCTCCATGCAATTCAGATGGCCCAAGGCATACAACACAAGATCCACAGCCGGACGAGGTGGGCACCGACACCAACGCAACTGCGGATACTCAATAGCCTTTTCCGTCAAAGCGACAGGCCCCCTAGAAAGAAGCAAACACAGGACCTGACTTGGGCGCTAAGACTACATGGACCAATCTCTGAAGCCAACATCCACAAATGGTTCATGAACAAGAGAGCGCGAGTCAAGCAGACGCAGGCAATACCTACCATTGTCCCATAGCAGGCGGAGCGTGGTGGGAAGTATAGTAGCTAATACAAGAAAGTAGAATCCTATTGTACAGTACAGTAGCAGCTAGAGTTACGAAATAAGAAGTCAAAGCCTAGCAAGAGGACGAGCCTAGCCAAAGGACGAGCTACCAGCCTATGACAGCGACGTCTTTTGGAGTCTTCTGTAAAGGCTATGCCTTAAGATATAAAGGCTACGCCTTAGGATAAGATCTCTTTTGGAGTCTTTTGTAAAGGCTACGCCTTAGGATAAGAGGGCTATGCCTAGGACAAGACTTCCCTTGGAGTCTTATGTAAAGGCTATAGGCCTACTCTAGTATAGGCTACTATTATGCTGATGTAAGCGCTTAGCTCATACCACCAGCTGATGTGAGCGCTTACATCACCGTGCCCTCTATATAAGGGGCACACCTCTATTGTAAATCATCGAAGAATCCAAGTATCCAAGTATTGTAAGCAATCGTGTGAAATAGCAATAAGAATCCGAGAGTTTCTCCATATCTTCTCCTTATTTCTTGTTGCTACTTTCGTTCTTGAAAAGAGCTTCCGAGACCTCGAACACTTCGGCGAGCATCGCCGGCGTTAGGAAGGTCGATTTCATACTACTACTACTACTACTACTACTACTTCTACTACTACTACTTCTACTACTACTACTTCTACTACCACTACTTCTAATACGATTGTTACAACAACAACTACTACTACTACTAATACTACGATGACTACTGCTACAATAACTACTTTTACGGCTACTACTGCTACTAATACTCCCACTACAACTACTACTGCTACAAGTACTACTACTACTAATACTACTACTACTAATTCTAATACTACTACAACTACTACTACTACTAATGCTTCTAGTACTGCCACTACAACAACTACTACTGCTACTACTTCCACTACAGCAACTACTAGTACTACTACTGCAACCACCACAACTACTACTAGTACTACTACTACTACTACACCTACCACCACTACTACTACTACTACTACTACTACTACTTCCAATACCACTACGACTGCTACTACTACTGCAACTACTACTATTAGTACTACAATTACTACTACTATTACTACTAATACGATTACTACTACTACTACGACTACTACGACTACTTCTGGTACTACTACTACTGCTACTATGACTACTACTA
>RXID01011536.1:0-14174 GCA_005019695.1 Trichopus zeylanicus subsp. travancoricus
CTACTCCTACTACTACTACTACGACTAATCCTACTAGTACTACTAGGACTACTACAACTCCTACTACCCCTACTCCAACTACTACTACTACTCCTACTCCTACTAGTACTACTAGGAATAAAACAACTCCTACTACTACTCCTACTCCAACTCCTACCCCTACTACTACTCTAAATACTAAAACTATGACTACACCGACAACTGCTGCTACTACTGCTAATACTACTATTATTACTACTATTATTATTACTCTCACTACTATAACTACTACTACTACTTTTACTACTACTACTACTACTGTTGTTGTTGTTGTTCTTGCTACTACTACTACTATTACTACTACTTCTATTACTAGTGCAACAACCACTACTACTACTGCTACTACTACTACTAATACTAATATTACTAATACTATTACAATTAATACTACTGCTACTGCTGCTGCTCCTACTACTACTACCGCTACTACTACTACTACCACTATTACTACTACTACTCCTACCATAACAACTGCTACTTCTGCTGCTGCTGCTTCTGCTACTATTACTACTACTACTACTACTACTACTACTACTACTACTACTACTCCAGCTACTACTACTATTACTACTACTACTACTACTACTACAAATACTACTACTACTAATACTACAACAATAACAACAACAACAACAACAACAACTAGTCCTACTGTTGCTACTGGTACTAATACTACCAGTGCCACTTCTTGTACAACTGTTACTCCTACTACTCCTATTTTTACTACTTGTATTACTACCGCTGTTGTCACCGCTGCAGCTACTACTACTACTACTAGTAACACAGCTCTTGCGTCTACTCGTACTACTATTGCAACTACAATAATTAGTACTACAACAACTACTACTACAACTACTACTAATACTACTACTACTTCTGCTACTACTACTACTACTACTACTTGCACTACTACTACTCCTGCTAATATTACTATTATGATTACTACTACTACTGCCACTACTACTTCTGCTACTACTACTAATGCTGTTGATGCTACTACTCCGAATACTACACTAACTACAGCTAGTACTACTATGACTACTATACTACAACAACAACTACTACTGCTACTACAGCTACAACTACTACTCCTGCAACTACTAATACAAATACTACTGCAATAATTATTACTACTACTACTACTACTACTACAACTACTGTAACTACAAGTACATCTTCTACAATGACTCCTACCACTTCTATAGCTACTACTGCTACTACAGCTACTACTGCTACTTCTGCAACTACGAGTATGACTACCACTTCTACTTCTACTACCACTGTTGCTACTACTGCTGCTACTACTAGTACTACAACTACTACATCTTCGACTCTCGGCAATACTACTACTACAGCTCCTGCTCCTACAACTACTACTACAAATACAACTACTAATACTAGAACTACTCCTATCGCTACTACACCAACTATTACTACTACTACAACTACAAATACAACTACGACTACAACTACTACTCTGACTATAACTCCCACTACTAGTACTTCTATTACCACAATTGCTACTCCTACTCCTTTTACTATTACCCCTACAACTACTGCTGCTCTAGCTCCTACTACTACTACTCTTACTTCTACTACTACTTCTGCTCCAGCTTCTATTACTACTACAACTGTTGTTATCACGGCTACTACTACTGCCACTACCACAATTACTAGTACTATTATTGTCGCTGCTATGGCTACTACTACTACTCCCACTACTTCACCTACTATTACAACTGCTACTGCTACTAATACTACTTCTGTTGCTACTACTATAACAACCACTACAACTACTACTATTACTACTACCACTACTACCATTGTTGCTGCTACTACTACAGCTGCTAGTACTACTATTACTGTTGTTGCTGCTGTTGCCAATACTACTACTCCTACTCCTACTCCTACTGTTACAACTACTACAATTGGTGCAACTACTAGTACTATAATGCTATCGCTACTACTACTACTACAACTACTTCTGCTGCTGCTACTGTTGTTGCTCTTGCTGTTGTCGTTGTTGCTGCTACTATTACTACAACTACCACTACTTCACCTACTACAACTATTATTGCTACTACTACTACTACACCACAAACGCTGTAGCATCTACTACAACCATTACAACTACTGCTTGTATTACTTTTACTGCTACTACTACCACTTCTACTTGTGGTACTACACTATTGCTACTACACTACTACTGCTGTTACTACAACAACTACTATAACTACTACTACTGCTACCACTGCTACTGCTACTATTGCTACTGCTACTAATAGTGCTACTATAGCTACTACTACTACTACTAGTGCTACTGCTTCTACTACTTCTACTTCTACTGCTACTGATACTACAAGTGCTACCACTACTACTGCTACTACTACTATAACTATAACTATTGCTACTACTACTACTACTACTACTATTACTACTATTAATAACACAACAACAACTACTACTACTACTCGACTACTACTACTATTATGACTACTATACTACTACTACTGTTGCTACTACTACAACTTCTACTATCACCCCTGCGCCTACTACTACTATGTGACAACTACTACTATAACTACTACTACTACTACTACTACTTCTACGACCTCTGCTACTACTATTGTGACCTCTACTGCTACTATTACTACTACTACTACTACTGCTGTTACTACTACAAGAACAATAACTACTACTGCTACTATAACTACTGTAACTACTGCTACTACTACTTCTACTACTACTACTACTACTACTACAGCTACCACTACTACTGCTGCTGCTGCTGCTACTCCTACTACTGCTACTCCTACTACTCCTATTGCCGTTGCTGCTACTACTACCACTGCTACTCCTACTACTATCACTACTACTACTACTACTACTATTACTACTACTACTACTACTACCACTACTACTACTGTTACAATTTTTGCAGCTACTGCTACTACTGCTACTATGACTACTACAAGCACTACAACTTCTATGACTACTCAAACTTCTAGTACTACTGCTACAACTTTTCTTAGTACTTTAGCTAGTACTACTACTACTGCTACACTATTTCTTCTATTACCGCTAATACTACAACGACTACTAATGCTTCTCCAACTACTATTACTACTGCTACTACTTCCGTTACTACAACTACTACTCCTACTAATACTACTGCTGCTACCACTATCACTGCTACTACTAGTAGTAGTACCGCTACTATTACCACTACTATTACTACTAGTACTACTACTCCTACTTCTACTACTATTACTGCAACACTGGTACTACTACTTCTACTATGAGTGCTATGACTACTGCTGCTACTACTGCTGCTACTATGGCTACTATTGCTACCATTGCTACCACTACTACCACTACTTATGTTATTACTACAGGCAATAGTTGTAGCAGTTGTAGTAGTTGTGGTAGTAATAACAGTAGCAGTAGTTGTTGTAGCAATAGTAGTAGTAGAAGTAGGTGGAGCAGCAGGAGTAGTAGTAATAATAGTAGTCGCAGGACTGGTAGTAGTGGTAGTAGTAGTAGTAGTCGTAGAAGTAGTAGCAGTAGTAGTAGTCGTAGAAGTAGTAGCAGTAGTAGCAGTAGCTATAGTATTAGCTACAGTTATACCAGTAATAGTAGTAGTTATAGTAGTAGCAGTAGTAGCAACAGTAGTTGCAATTGTATACCGGTAGCAGTAGTAGCAATAGCAATAGTAAAAGTTGTAGTAGTAGGAGTAGCAATAGTCATAGCAGCAGTAGTAGTAATAGTAGTAGTTGTTGTAGTAGTAGCTATACTAGTAGTAGTTGTTGTTGTAGTATTGGTAGTATTAGCATTAGTAGAAGTAGTATTAGGAGTTTTTGTAGCAATAGGAGTAGCAATAATAGTAGTAGTTGTACGAGTGGGAGTTGTGGCAGTAGTGGTAGCAGCAGCAGCAGTAGTATTAGTAGTTGTTGTAGTAGTAGTAGTAATAGCAACCGTAGTGGTAGAAGTTATATTAATTGTAGCAGTAGTAGTAGTAGTAGCAGTTGTTGTATTAGGAGTAATAGTTGTAGTAGTAGTCATAGTAGTAGTTATGGTAGTTGTTATAGGAGTAGTAGTGGTAGTAGTTGTAGGATTGGCAAGATAAGTCATGGCAACAGTTGTAGTAGTGGAAGTAGGAGTATACCAGTAGTAGTAGAAGGTTATTAGAAGTACTAGCAGCTACAACAGTGTGACTAGTAGTAGGAATGGAAGTAGTAATAGTAATAGTAGCAGTAGTAGCAGTAATTGTAATAGTAGTAGTGGCAGTAGTACTATAGTAGAAGTTGTAGATGTAGTAGTAGAAGGAACAGTAGTAGTAGCAGTAGTAGCAGTAATAATAGTAGCAATAGCAGCAGTACTAGTAGAAGTAGCAGTAGTAGTTATAGTAGTAGTAGTAGTAGTAGCAGCAGTAGTGGAAATAGCAGTAGCAATAGTTGTAGTTGTAGCAGTAGGAGTAGGAGCCATAGTAGTAGTGGTAGTTGTCGAAGTAGTTAAAGAAGTAATAGTTGTCATAGTAGTTGAAGAAGTAGTAGTTGTCAGAGATGTAATAGGAGGAGTCATAGGAGTAGTAGTAAGAGTAGTAGCAGTAGGAGTAGTTGAACTAGTAGTAGTAGTAGTGGTAGTTGTAGCAGTAGTGGCAGTAGCAGCAGCAATAGCAATAGTGGCACTAGCAGTAGCAATAGCAGTAGTGTCGTAGTAGTGGAAGTATTATTAATAGTAGTAGTAGCAATAGTGGAAGTAGTAGTAGAAGTAGTAATAGCTGTAGAAGTAGTAGTAGCAGAAGTTGCAGCACTAGTAGTAGTAGTAGAAGTTGTAGCAGTAGCAGTAGTCATAGTGGCAATAGTAGTAGAAATAGTAGTTGTTGTAGTAGTAGTAATAGTAATAGTAGTAGCAGTAGTCGAAGTATTAGTAGTTGTGGGAGTAGCAGTAGGAGTAGGAGGTGCAGTTCTTGTATTGGTAGTAGTAATAGCAGCAAGAGGAGTAGTAGTAGCTATAGTAGGAGGCGAAGAAGTTGGTGTACTTGTAGCAACAGTAGTATGAGTAGTTGTAGGAGTAGTCATAGAAGTGGCAGCAATAGCAATAGTTATAGCAGTACTAGAGGTAGTAGTAGTATAGTAGTAGTAGTTGTTGTAGAAGTAGTAGTAGTAGTAGTAGTAGTAGTAGTAGTAGTAGTAGTAGTAGCAGCAGTAGCAATAGTAGTAGCAGTTGTAGTAGTAGTGGTCATAGTAGTAGTAGTAGTCAGCAGTAGTTGTCGTCATAGTAGGAATTGTAGTAGTAGCTGTAGTAGTAGTAGAAGAAGAAGAAGAAGTAGTAGTAGCAGTTGTGTTACTAACTGCTACTAGTAATAGTAGCAGCAGAAGTAGTAGTATTAGTTGTTGTAGTAGTAGTTAGAGTAGTAGTAGTAGTAGTAGTAATTGAAGTGGTAGTATTAGGAGTTGTATTAGTAATTGAAGTAGTAGAAGTCGTAGTTGTAGTTGTAATAGTAGTAGGGGAAGTAGGAGCAGTAGTAGCAGCAGCACTAGTAGTAGTTGTTGTAGTAGTAGTAGTACTAGTAGTAGCAGTAGTAATATTAGTAATAGTTGTTGTAGTAGGTGTAGTAGTTGCATTGATAGTAGTTGTAGCATTAGTAGTTGCAGTAGTAGAAGAAGAAGTAGTGGTAGTATAACAACTACTACTAGTGCTGCTAGTCCTGCTACAACTAATGCTACTGCTGCTCCTACAACTACTACTAGTGCCTGTATAATGAGTTATCTACGTCTACTGCGGTTGGGGGGCCTCATACAACTATAACTACTAGTACGAAAACTACTACCTCTGCTACAACCGATGCTACTACTAGTAATACTACTAATAGTGCTACTAGTACCACAACTATTACTACTGCTACAACTATTACTACTTATACTGCAACTATTGCTACTCCTGCTACTACTGCTGCAAGTACTGCTACTACTACAACTGCTATTGCTGCTACTATGGCTATTACTACTGTTATTGCTATTGCTGCTACTACTGCTACTACAACTACTGTTACTACAAGGACTACTTTTGTTGCTACTAATATTACTTCCCATTCTACTACTAGTACCATTGCTACTTCTACCACTGTTGCTACTGCTATTACTACTACTTCCCCTACTTCTACTACTTCTTCAATTACTACTACTACGGCTACTACTGCTTCTACAACAACAACAACAACAACTACTACTACAACTACAACTACAACAACAACAACAATAACAACAACTACAACTACTACTACTACTACTACTACTCGTACTAATACTGCCACAACTACTACTAATACTACTACTAGCACTACTACTTCTAGTGCTCCTTCAGCTACTATGACTAGTACCACCACTACTACTACTCCTCATCCTACTACTACTACTACTAGTACCATAACTACTACTATTACTACTGCTACTGCTTCTATCGCTGCTACTACTACCACTTCTACTGTAACTACTACTACAATTACTATTACTACAACATCTACTACCACTACTAGTACTACTACTAATACTACTACTACTGCTACTACGACTACAACCACTACGACTACTATTTCTCCACTACTACTTCTATTACCAGTTCTACTTTTTCTGCAACTACTACTTCTACCGCTATGACTACTACTTTTACTACTACTGCTACAACTGCTACTACCACTACTACTACTACGACTACTACTAGTCCTACAGATACTACTGCCACAACTGCTACTTTTTGTACTGCTATAACTACTGCTAAGACTACAACTACGACTACTATTGATGCTACTACCACTACTACTACTTCTGTTACAACAACTATTGCTACTAATACTTCTACTACTACTACAACTGCTGCTATTGCTACTACTACTACAACAATTATCACTACTTCTCATATTACCACTACTTCAGCTACTACTACTTCTACAACTAGTACACTACCACTACAATTACTACTACTACTACAACTAGTACTACTGCTACTTCTGCAGTAGCTACTACGACTACGGTACTACTACTACTCCTACTACTAGTGCTACTTCTACTACTACTGTTGTTCCTACTACAACTGCTGCTACTAGCACTCCCACCACAACTATTACTACTACTGCTACCACTACCGCAGCTACCACTACTACCACTACTACTGCTACTACTAATACTACTACTGCTACTACTTCTACTACTCCTAGTACTACAGCGTCTACCACTACTATTGCAACTTTGCACCTGCTACTACTACCACTGCTTCTACATCTTCGACTGCTACTACTACTACTACTAATGCTAATTCTTCAACTATCGCTACTACTGCAACAACTGTTACTATTGCTACTATAGCTACTACTACTACTACTACAACCACTTCGACTAGTTCTGCTACTACTATGACTACTACTATGACTACGACGACAACTATCACTACCATTGCTACTACTACAAATACTAGTACTACTACAACTATAATTGCTACCACTACTACTACTACTATTGTCGCTACTACTACTATCACTACTAGTACTACTCCTACTACCGCTAATGTTGTTGCTGCTCCAATAACTACTGCTACTACTACTACTATTACTACTTCTGCTGCTATTGCTTCTACAACTACCACTACAAGTACGACAACTACTACTTCAGCTACAATGGATGCTACTACTAATAATACTACTACTAGTACTACTAGTAGCACAACAACTACTACTATTATTACTATTACTACTTATACTGCTACTGCTACTACTGCTGCTACTGCTGCTGCAACTACTACTACTACTATTGCTGCTACTGCTGCTATTATGGCTACTACTACTGTTGTTGCTACTACTACTACTACTACAACTATCGGTACAACTACAGCTACTATAACTACTACTTCTACGTCTTCTAATATGACTACTACTACTCTTTCTACTACTAGTACCATTCTACTTCGACCATTGCTGCTACAACTATTACTACTACTTCCCCTACTTCTATTGCTTTTGCAACTACTACTGCTATGGCTACTACGGCTACTACAATAATAACTACTACTATTGCTACTACTACTACAACTACTACAACAACAACAATAACAACAACAACAACAGCTACTACTACTACTACTACTACTACTACTACTACTACAACAACAACAACAACAACAACAACAACTACTACTACTACTACTATGAGTACTGCTACAATAACTATTACTACTACCAACTCTACTACAAGCACTACTATTTCTACTGCTCCTGCAGCTGCTACTACTAGTTCGACTACTACTACTCCTCCTCCTCCTCCTCTTACTACTACTACTACTACAATGATTGCTACTACTGCTACAATTGCTTCTACCAATGCTACTACTGCCACTTCTACTAAAACTGCTACTACTATTACTATTACTACAACTACAACTACTACTACTACTTCTACTATGACTACAACCACTATGACCACTGCTTTAGCACTACTGCTTCAATCACCACTACTACTGCTATGGCAACTACTATTACTACTACTACGACTAGTACTATAACTACTACTGCTACGACTAGTCCTACAGCTACTACTACTACTATAACTTCTAAGACTACAACTACGACCACTATTGCAACAACTACTACTACTGCTTCTGCTATAACAACTGCTGCTACTAATACGTCTACTACTACTACAACTGTTGCTGCTACTATTGCTACTACTAGTACCGTAATTATTACTACTTCTAATATTACCACTACTTCAGTAACTACTACTGCTACTTCTACATCTAATATGCTGCTGCTACTACTACTACTAGTACTATTGTTACTAGTGATGTTTCTACTACCACTACGCGTATTACTACTACTGCTACTACTACTGCTGCTATTATTTCTACTACTGTGGCTCCTACTGCAACTGCTACTACTGGTACTCCAACCACCACCACCACTACTACTACTGCTACTACTGCTACTACCACTACTACTGTTACTACTGCTACTACTACTCCAACTAGTACTTTTATTATTACTATTGTTGCTAATGTACTTTTACTACTACTACTCCTAGTCCTACTACTAGTACTACCACTACTACTATGATTACTATGACTACTATCACTACTACTGCTGCTTCTACTTCTACTTCTAATAGTACTACGACTGTAGCTGTGCCTAATTCTACGGCTACGAGTGCTGTTTCTACTTTCTTGTGATGTGGAAAGGCAGCAGCGAGGCCGATGCCACGTGGGAGCAGGACTCTATGCTATGGCAGTTTGCGAGATATATCAAGGAGTACATGGATTCTACTCCGACGAGGACGTCGGACTCTCCTAGTTGGGGTGCTTTGTCACACCCGTTGTGAGTGGTAGGTGCCACCACAATGAGATCATATCATAGACCTCATGATCTCAGAAGCAATGGAGTGCCTCTAACATATGTGTGCATGGGCAGCACACATATGAGGAAACAACCAACTGTGGTGGTCGGTCCCACTATGAGGAGTATCACGCGAGGGAGCGCGTGATCATGCAAGGCAACGGACTGCCTCCAACATATGTGTTTCTGGGAAGCACACATTAGCAGCACGTGACCGAGTCATGACATGTTTGGATGGAGACTCAAACAGTCCAAACAGTCCTGCAGAGTGAGCAGTGGGACAGGTTGGCTAAAGTGAGCTGCAGGTACATGTGAACAAGCTGCACACTTGGCACTGCAGGCTGAAAACACATGGCTGTAGGCTGGAGAATCAGAGCTGCCACTATCAAGGGACATGTGACCAGCAAAGAGGCAATTGAGGGCTCATGGGATAGGTGGCTACAGCTGGAGGAAGACAAGGAAACTACAGGGAGAACATTGTGGAGCATGCTCTCCATGATCCCAACAGGTGGACTGCAGGGAGAACATTGTGGAGAATGTTCTCCATAACCTCCAACAATTGGACTGCAGGGAGAACATTGTGGAGAATGTTCTCCATAATCTCCAACAGGCGGACTGCAGGGAGAACATTATGGGAGTAGGTTCTCCATGATCTCCATGGGTGGCTCATAGCCAAATATGTGTATTATAAATAGACTAGGGGGTCTATTGGGCTGAGACACACATAGGTAAAGAGACTTGTAGTGTCACTCCATATTAGAGTTGCATTACTTTTATGTGGGCAATAAAAGGTTGGGAAGGTTGTTGTACTTCTTTTGTCCTCCATACTCTTGTGGGCTACTACTAGTATTACTACTATTATCGCTTCTACAACTACTACTGCTGATACTGCTACTACTACAACAGCTGTTATTATAGATGCTAGTACTACAGGTACTTCTACTACTATGACTACTACAACTGCTACTGCTACTCGTATTTCTACTACTAATATTGCTAGTACTGCTACGACGACTACTACTACTACTTTGATAACTACTTCTCCTACTACTGCTACTACTTCGGCTACTACTACTACTGTTGCTGCTACAACAACTACTACTACTACTTCTACTCCAACAACTACAACCACTGTTGCTGCTACTGCTACTACTAGTGCTGCTGCTGCTGCTACTACTATTGCTACTATTACTACTGCTACTGCTACTGCTACTGCTACCACTAATATTGCTGCTGCTGCTCTTGCCGCCAATACTAATAATGCTACTAAAACTAATACTACTATTATTGCTGTTGCTATTGCGACTACTACTACTACTACTTCATCTACTACTACTACAACAAGTACTACTTCTGCTGGTACAGCTGCTGCTGCAAGTCCTAATACAACTATTATTGCTACTACTAATTCTACTTCAATAACTATTGCTACTTCTACAACTACTATAAGTGCTACTACTACTACACCTTCTACTACTGCAACTACTACTATTACTATGTCTACTCCCACTCCTACTGCTACTCCTACTTTGACTACTACTACCCCTACTACCACTACCGCTACTACTGCTACTCAATATCTACAACTTATAGTACTACAACTACTTCTACTGCTACTACTAATGTTGTTACTACTACAACTACTACTACTACTGTTGTTGCTGCTGCTAGTACCACTACTACACTTTACTACTACTTTACTATCTACTACTTACCACTGCTACTGCTACTACTACTATTACTACAACCTCTACTATATCTACGACTACTACTTACTGCTGCTCACTGCCGCTGTAATAATTATACTACTACTACTCATACTTACTATACTACTACTTACTAATACTATTATTACTACTCCTAGTACTTCTACGGACTACTTCGACGAGGTGGATACACCACATGACGACGTCTGCGAGCGCGTACGACTCCGACACGACTAGTAAGAGGACGACGCGAGGACTACCACAAGTAGTAGTACTACTACTTCTACTACTACTATTGCTACTGCTGCTGCTACTACTACTACTACTACAACTACTACTACTACTACTACTTGTACTACTACTACTACTACTACTACATCTACAACTACTACTAATCCAACTCCTACTATTACAACAACAACAACTACTACTACTACTACTATGACTTCTGCTATTGCTACCACGATAATTACAACTACCACTCTTACTACAACTAATACTACTACAAATACTACAACTACTATTACTACTCGTACTCCTAACACTAATCCTGCTATTACTACTGCTACTACTAATATTAGTACTACCTCTACTACTACTACTACTACGACTACTACTACTACTACTATTACTACTAACTACTACTACTACTACTTCGATGACTGCTTCTACTATTTCTACAGCTACTACAATTACTACTTCTGCTATATTTACTACTCATACACTACTAGTAACACTACTACTACTGTGACTGCTACTACTACTAGACTACTATAAGTACTACTACTACTACTTCTAGTACTGCTACTGCTACTACTACTACTTCTAATACTGCTACTGCTACTACTACTACTACTACTTCTAATACTGCTACTGCTACTACTACTACTACTACTACTACTACAACATCATCTACAACTACGACTAATCCAACCCATACTATTACAACAACAACTACTACTAATACTCCTGTAACTTCCGCTATTGCTACCACTACAACTACAACTGCTACTCTTACTACTACTACTACTACTACTACTACTACTACTACTACTACTACTACTACTACAAATACTACAACTACTATTACTACTCGTACTCCTAATACTACTCCTACTACTATTACAACTTCTACTAGTACTGCTACTTCTCCAACTACTACTGCTGCTGCTAATATTACTGCTGCTGCTACTACTACTACTACTACTCCTACTACCACAACAACTACTACAACTACAACTACTACTACTACTCATACATCTACTACTATTACTACTACTACTACTAGTGCTACTACTCCTACTACTACTGCTGCTGCTGCTACTATTGCAACTACTACTACAACTTCTACTAGTTCAACTACTAATAATACTACTAATACTCCTACTTCCATTACTAGAACAAATACTACTGGTACTAATATTAGTACTACTCCAACTACTACTACTCCAACTACTGCTAATACTACTACTTCTTCTTCGACTACTACTACTGCTACTGCTACCGCTACTGCTACAATTGCTACCATTACCACTATTAGTACTACTTCTGCTACTACTACTATAACTAATACTACTTCTACTTCTCCTACTACAAATACTACTACTACTCCTTCTACAACTGCAACTACTGCTACTACCACTACTAGTAGTACCTATACTACTGCTACTCCTGCTCAAACTACTACTGCTACAATTACTACTACAACTATTACTACTACAACTATTACTACTTCTACTGTGACTTCTACTACAATAACAACAACTACTACTACTATTACGGCTACTTGTGCAGCCTACTACTCCAACTACTATTACTATTACTAAGACAACAACTACTACTACTAGTATTATTAGCCCAACTGCTACAACTACTACTACTATTGCTACTACTACTGCTACTGCTACTACTACTATTGCTACTACTACTGCTACTACTACTGCTACTACTACTACTGCTGCTGCTGCTGCTACTGCTACTATCATTAATGCTACTACTACTACTACTACTATTATTAATCATAATACTCCTCCTCCTCCTCCTCCTCCTCCTCCTCCTCCTACTACTACTACTACTACTACTGCTACTATCGTTAATGCTACTACTACTACTATCGTTAATGCTACTACTACTACTACTACTATAATTAATCCTAATACTCACCCTACTACTACTACTACTACTACTACTACTACTACTACTACTACTGCTGCTGCTACTACTACTA
Organism: Trichopus zeylanicus subsp. travancoricus; assembly: GCA_005019695.1. NCBI lineage: Eukaryota > Viridiplantae > Streptophyta > Magnoliopsida > Dioscoreales > Dioscoreaceae > Trichopus > Trichopus zeylanicus. The sequence goes on from RXID01011536.1 coordinate 13,352, forward strand.
CTACTATTATTATTACTTTTACTAGTACAACTACTGCTACTACTACTCCTCCGGACACTCCTACCACTACTACTACTGCTGCTGCTGCTATTATTACTACTACTACTCCTCCTAATCCTACTACTATTACTACTACTACTACTATTACTACTACTGCTACTCCTATTACTACTACTACTACTACTTCTACTACTTATGCCACTACTACAACTGCTACTCTACAGCTACTACACCTATTACTACCAACTGCTACTTCTACTGCTACTACTACGTCAACTGCTATTGCTACAACTGCTATCGTTACATGTACTACTATGCTACTACTACTACTTCTATAACTGCAATTATAGTTACAACAGGTACTACCACTAGTACTGCTACTGCTATTAGTACTACTACAAATACTACTCCTAATGCTATATCTACTATTACTACTACTACTACTACTAATTCTACTGGTACTTCTGCTACTACTGGTACTTCTACTCCTACAGCTACTATTACTACTACTACTATTACGACATCAACTACTATTACTACTACCGCTACTACTATTACTACTACTACTACTACCACAACAACTACTAATATTGTTGCTACTACGACAATTATGACTGCTTCTACAACTATTACTACTACTACTGATGTTGCAACTGTTAATACTACTACTACTATTAATTCTGCTGCAGCTACAAGTACTACTGCTACTACTGCTGCTACAGCTACTTCTACTACTACAACTTGTGCTGCTAGCACAACTGCTTGAACAACTACTACTATTACTATTACTATTACTATTATTATTACTGCTACTACTGCTGCT